>PVLC010017646.1:0-33451 GCA_004027655.1 Graphiurus murinus
AGGAAGAGGAGGAGGAGGAGGAGAGGAAGGAAGGAAGGAAGGAAGAAAAGAAGGAGCCAGAAGGAGAGAGGAATGGAGAGAAACAGAAGAAAGAATTAATAGGGGGTGAAAAGGAAGCTTATTTTCCATGGGCAGGCACTAGGGGGTCTTTTTCTGGTTTTGTTTCTTTTTTTTATCAATAGTGTGCTTTAACTGCTCACAAAGCAGGTGCTCATATCTTCAAATTGCATATTACCCCCTTTATTTGCAATGAAAAACTGTTCATTTTAATCTCTTTTTCTCAGTTGGGGCTGGTTTTATTAAAATCAAATGAATTTAAATCAGTAGTCAAAAGACTAGACTTAAGTCATTAACACCAATACTCCCCATTGCCTTCCTCCAAAATGGAACTGAAGCTAAGCTCCATTGTAAATACTTCCCCTGTCCATTAGGAAAGGACAGCCATGAGTATTTCCAACAGTCCCTGACCTTGGCTCAATATGGTATAAACTAGGATCTAGAAAGTGTATGTATTATCATTTTTAATTCCAATGTTTTGGATTTCATTTCCCCTATGGGTGACTTCCAGTTTCATTTGGTGACATCCAAATTTGTGTTTATGTCTTCTTAGTTTCAGAATTAAAGTAACGACCTCTGTTCTCTCTGTGTGATAAGTGACTGGAGACTATTTATGGGGAGAGGGGGTCTTAATTGCTTCAAATTCATGTGTTCAGAGTGCAGTATCCCCTGCAGTATGAGCCCAAAGTCTCATGTGTTGAGGGTTGGTCACTAGCCTGGAGTGCTATGGGAGGGGGGGAATCTTTAGAAGGAAGTGAAGTCTCTTGGGGTATGTCCTGAAACAGAATATAGGGACCCCTGCCCTGTCTTTCTCTTTGTTTCCCAGACACCCTGAGGTGAGTCGCTTTGCTCTACCACATACTTTCTTCCATAATGCTCTGCTTTTCCACAGGTCCAAGTGCCTTGTGTATGATTTTTGACCATTAGATTTCTTCTTTTGTGTTTGGGCTTGTGACAGTACCTATTTACAGCTTATGTTTGATTGTTTTGGCTGTCACTGTTTTCTCACTGATTTGTAAGAGTTTTATATTTTAGGGATCTCTTGTTAGGTCAGTTGTATATAGTATTGCATACATTATTTTACCATATGTAGTCTGTGATTTCACTCTTTTATCTTTGGGCAAAGGATATTTTACATTTTAATGTAGTAAATTTTTTTTTTCAGTTTTCTCCATTATGGTTAATTACTTTGGTGTTTGTTTAAGAAATTCTACCCTTCAGCTCCAAAGATATATTGTAGCTGCTTCTGAAAGCTATATATTGTTAATTTTTACATTTGGGTCTTCAATCTACTTGGCATTAATTTTTATATATGCTGTGAAGTAGGGATTGGATTTCCTCCCATCCATTATTGAATGCTGAGTCTATTTCTTTTCAAATGTTTGAGATTATAATGTATTAAGTTGATTTTTTTTGCCCTATCTTTATATGCCTTTTTTCAAAAGCCCTCTCTTCTGCCCTGTTTTCATATTGCTAAACTACTTCTTAAATGCCCAGTGGAGTCTATTGCAAGTAACATAATCTGAACTTGAACCAGGTAAAAAACAATGAAGAAGGCCTAAGTACTTTCATGGCTCATGGGACCTTAAGACAGAAATAATCTTGAGAGCAGATTGAATTCTCTTGCTTTCTGTGTATTGATTCACACATGTTTCTTTACAGAGCAGGTAATGTGAATTATGACTATCAACAATTCCTGAGCTTTACATATCATATATCCATCTATTGTAAGGCGTTTATTTCCATCTGTGCCCCAGATTTCCATTGATAAATTTGGGGTAAGTGCCAGTCAGCAGCTGTGCCAGGTTCTGCTGCAAAATATGGCTGATGAGGAAAAAGAACAGCTTTGGGGCCAATTTTTTTCTGAACAGGTCATTAGTAGGAGCATCAGGTATGCCAATGTATGCCTCTGTGTGCTCACAATCCTACCCTAAAGTGCCACCTTTGGTACTCATTCTTCAGGCAGCACGTGGCTTTCTCCACTGCAGGAGGGCTTCTTGTAGTACTGCTGCTTCTAGTAATTGAAATGACTCAGTTCTGCATCTGTTTCAGCTGTGAACTGTGATGTAAATATAGCTAGAGTTATTTTTATGAAAAGTAATGTGATATTGATAAAATCCAGTAAATACGAAATTGGTGATATAAGAACATAATAATGAGTGAGACATCTCACCTGTGCTGGATTAGGTTTCCTATAAATTTCCAAAGTAGTACTACACATTGCATCAGTTAATTGATTAATTAATTAGTTAATTAATTAATTTGTGATTGAACCCAGAGGTTCTCTACCACTGAGTTATACCCCAAGGCCTCCTTAAAAGAAATTAGACCCTGTTTCACTAAATTGTGCAGGCTGGTCTCAAACTTGTGAGCCCCAAGTACTGGGATTAAGGGTATGCAACACTACTGGCTGCTTCAATTCTTTTTTTTTTTTTTTTGGCATCAATTTTTTTTTGGAACTGAGGATTGAACCCAGGGGCGTCTATCTCTGAGCTATACCCTCAGCCCTTTTTATTTTTTTTGTTTTAAAACCAGGTCTTGCTAGGTTGCTGAGAGTCTTGCTAAGTTGATGAGGCTGGCCTGAAACCTATAATTCTCCTGTCTCAACCTTCCCAGTACTGGGATTTTAGGCATGTACAACCACACCTGGCATTTTTCATCAATTCTTAAGTAAGTAATTGGTCACTGAATAAATTTTGTCCCTCAAAGTGGGTTTAATACAATAGTATTGACTCAGACCATTTTTCCAGTTTTTAAAGTTTGGTTTTACATTTGAAAATTGTTCTAACTCACTCAAATGATAAGAAATGTCATCACTGTAGGTGTTTTGACTTTCCTCCAGTATAACTTTTCCTTTGTTGTTTCTAACTAAAATACTTTTAGGCAAACCTGAACAGTATCTTCTTACATGAACCAAAAGACACTTGCTTATTTTTCCCATCATAGCTATGATTACTCATAACCTGTTTTGCCTTGTTAATTTAATTGTCCTAAGTGAATTTTGAATGTACCATAACAGATGTGATCAAGCACAGAATGTTTTGATACATGCTGTTATTAAGAAAAAAAAAACTCTCCTATTTTAGTATAATGAAACATTTTTATGACAGTAACTGAACTGGATTCATTTACTTTTTGAAGTTAGCAGAAAGCAACTTTTAAATAGAAATAGCATTTGTAAATAGAGTTTAAAAAGAGTAAAATAGAAACAGGAATAGAGTACAAAAACGCTTCCTTTCTAACTGATGAACTTAGAACCAAGCTTATCAGCTATTTAGTTCAGAGATAACTGGAGGTTGGGACCTCGTGTCCTAGGTTGCATGGGGAGCCATGTCATAAAAGGGCAGAATCAGCAGATATATTTGTAGAGATGGAGGGAGAGACACCTGGCTTTCCTTATGAGGAACTAGCAAGAACCACTGTCCTTCCTTGCCCCTCTCTTGGTCTGTCCTGTCTTCCCTTCCTTCTTATCCCCTTCCCGCATCTCCACAGCACTCCACTCGAATCTTCTCTTTTTTGCTTTTCTTCCCTATCTTCTTCAACTTTAGGTATTTTATGTACCTTTCTATGAAGATTGAAAAAATTTCCAGATGGATCTAAGGCTTTATTCAACTTGTTTTTTCTCTAAACCACTATACTTTACTGCCCACTCCCATGTTCTCAACATTAGAAGAGTAGAAAAAGCACAAAATATGCAAAGTATACATTGAGAAAGTGAAACTTTTAAAATTTTTATTTATTTATTTTGCAGTACCGGGGATGGAACCCAGGGGCATTCTACCTCCGAGCTATACCCCCGGCCCTATTTTTTATTCTTTATTTTTTAAACAGGGTCTCACTAAGTTGCAGAGGTCCTCACGAAGTGGCTGAGGCTGACTGTGAACCCAGATCCTCTTGTCTCAGCCTACCAAGCACTGGGATTATAAGCATGCACCACCATGCCCAGCTTAAGAAGGTGAAACTTTTTAAGATGAAAGGGAGAACATGTTATCATCTTTAATAAGTATGGACATGCAGGATGTTTAAGGGGTTGGTACCATTCTGATATTGGAGAAAAAGTATTGATCAAAGCAGCTTTGACTCCATGTTGCTGTTGCTCAAATAAATTAGAAGCTGAGTTCAGCTAGCAGGTGAATTTGAATTGTTGGAACAATTCTGATGGTTAAGCACCACCGTCTAGCTTCCCATGGTCACCACGGTAGAGGGTACACCAACTGTAGGAATGTGTAAGTTCTGGGCTATTTAAAATGGTTTTCTGTCCATGCTTTGGCTCCCCTCAGTAGCAATCATAGTATCACAGTTGGAATATACATTTTTTTAGTTAAGACAGATAATGGATTCAGACACTGAGGATCACTTTATACTTCATGAAAATACATCTACTTTTCTTTTTGGGGATTCAAGCATAGAAGACCAAAGTTTTCTTGTTTTGGCTAAATCTCAAAAGTAAATAGTGCTCAACACCTGCAAAAACAGAAATGACCACAGTATTAAATGAACTTCATCAGTCATTGTTCTAGGTAACTTTATGGCATTTGAATGTTTTCAATGCTAACTAATAAAACTAAACTCATACTTAAAAAAGGAACTAGTATACTTGTCTCTAAGTTTTTAAATAATGAATTATACCATGGCCTTTTGTCATGTCGTGCTAAAATCTCTCCTCCCCTTTATCCTATATTCTAGGTTAATATCTGAGTTGCTGCTAGTGGTGAGCAATGTTTATTAGGTACACACACACACACACACACACACACACACACAGACACACACACACACTGCAAATTAAGAGACTTCTCGGACTCTGCCTGGTGTTTGTTATCCATTTTTAGCAATTAGGAAAGACTCTGTTGTACACTCTAAAGTGCATATGGTATTCAGGAAAGAAATTGAATAGCTTTTGTTTCCTTACTAGTAGTCATAGAAACTGTCTTTTAAAATTAAAAAAAAAACTTTTAATAAATTGCAGAAGAGTTCTGTGTTCCTTATGCTTTTGCTAGTTTCCGTTTGTATTTTCCCTATATTGACTTTGGTCTTAACTAGTTAAGCTTTTTCACCTTACTGAACTTCAAGCACTAACAGTTAGTTCACACCCAGTGCAGCCATCTCTTCTTTATCCTCCGTAGCTGCACATGACTTTAGTGTGGTTTTATTTTATGTCTTTGGATCATTAAGCTAATTGACAAGAATTCTATGGCAAGGCTGTGGGAGGACTGTTGCCGGTTGCCACAGCCAGCTGATGACAGTCTTTAGTACGGAGGCAGAGGGTTGGCAGGAAGCAATGGTAAGGCAATTCAGAATAGTTCCTTTTACCACAAGTGTGAATACAAACTGTAGGTCATCAGAAGGATATTCAGGATTCTTATTGAGGTTTGGACAGAACCATGGCTACATGAATTTACTGAAAAGGTCCTTGTTCTCTTTCGTTCCTACCTAATAGTGTGTAATATAAGTCAGGGGCCCCAGCCAGATTAAAACTTGTGTCTGATTCTTTTCGTACCACAGTTAAAATACATGCAGCTCTGAAATTCTTACATCTAGGGCAGCCATGGCACATTTCAGTGTAGTAGGGCTTCTCTTTCATTGGTTAACCTTTTTCTTCCTGGTATTGATCCTCATCTCCTTGTTTCAGTCTCTTTTAAATATGTACTCCCTCTTACCAAATTATTTTCTTGGGCATGTTTGTGGCTGCACATTCAACCCTAGTCTTTTGGTGGGCTGTGGGAGGCCTCTTCGTTTCTGTGGAACAGCTTCATAAGGAGCCCAGCTGTTGGCTGTCAAGGGTTTTCTCTTTTATTGGTCTCTGAAGGCAGGACTGGCAGGGTGCAGCATGTTGCTGCAAGATGCCAGCTGTTGCAGTGGTGAGCTTGAAGTCCCAGATCATTTGAAACTTGGAAGAAACATTTGACCTTATCATAGCAGTTGTTTCCCTTTGCTCATTTGTTTGTTTTTGAGGGGCTTATAATCTAAGATGAACAGATGAGAATGATAACTTTAAAATACAGATGCACTACGGAGAAAAAAATGAAATTATTTTTACTTTTCAAATTCTTTAATGGGAGGCATTTTTGTTAGAGAAAGTTGAAGATATTGGGTACAGTGTTCACTAATGTGGATGCAGATACATGCTTGTTGGCATACCTTTATATTTGGAAAATAGCCTGAGCAATCTTAGCAAAATTTATTCTTCTTTTAAAAACAGTGAGATTAAAAAAAGCCATTTCTCAGAGGCACACTGAAAAGGTTTGCAGAATTGGAAAACTTTGCTGTTTAAGTGTGTGTTTGTGTGTGTGTGTGTGTGTGTGTGTGTGTGTGTGTGTGTGTGTATGCCTAGAGATTGAACCCAGAGAATATTCTACCACTGTGCTACACTCTAGACCTTTTTGTTTTATTTTTAAAATTTTGAAACAGGGTCTCACTCAGTTACCATGTGGTAGCCTCAAAACTGGGATCCTCCTGTCTCAGCCTCCTGAGTACTGGGCTACAGGTGTGTACCACCACAATGGCTTTGGTGTTTAATTAAAAGAAAACAATGTCATAAAACCAGAGTCTCCTTAAAAGGGACTTTGCTTTATTGTGCGTCTTGTTTTTCAAGTTCTCTGGGTGACTTTTTCCTGCCAAGAATTTGAGGATAGTTTGATAATCAGCTAACCAAATTACTGAATAATACAATCAAATGCCTTGAGCAACAAAAATAGCTACTTTAACTTCATTGTGAAAGACTGACAGACAAGAACACACATAGTATCATACATTTATATTTAAGAAATTGTCATTTAATGAAAACAAAGAACCTTGAGAGAAATGATTGGTTGGGACTGAATCATTACCCAGTTAAAAATAACCTTTCCAGGTCATGTCGTTTTGTTTGCCGCAGTGAAATAAGTTTATTTCAGCAGAATGAAGCCATTATTAGCTTGGCAGAGTCCACTTGTCAGAATTTTATGGAGCAGAACACCGTTTGGCTGGGAAATTCAATAAATACTGTAATGTGAGAGGAGTTAAACTCCAAGGGCTGAAGGGGCAAAGAGTGGGGGATTTGTCGTTAATTCATTGTTTTACAGCTCTAGTAAGAAAGCATTAGGATCTATGATGAATTATCATTAGAGGTCAGGCACACAACCCTTTTGTGAATTACCCAGGCAGCACGACGTACGAGTAAAAGAAAAACTTTAAGGATTATTAGGATGCATAGCACTGGTGAGGTAACATAAATACTAAAGTGTCTTGACTCTCGAGTTGTTTTCTTTTTCTTTTTTTGGAGGGTAATATGTCTTCCTTACCTGCTGTCCTGCACTATCCAGGAATTTCTAGAGGAATAAAATACAGTTGAGAATTCTATGACAATATAATCCAGTCATCAGACCAGTATGGCAGTATTAAAATGGAACTGAGCCATTTGTCATCTTAACAGTGTAAGAAACTCAGCCATTGACACTAGGCTTCACCTTGAGGTAGTGTGTTGGAGTGACTGGTGCGGTGAAACTAAGTTTCTACTGTTGCCACTATGTCATTGTAGGCAATTCACATAACTTCAGGAAGCCTTGGCTTCCTCATCAGTAAAATGGGGCCAAATAGTGGTACTTACCCTATAAAGTCCCATGGAGATAGAATGAAAGAGTGCATATAAAGTTTTAGTATAGTGCCTACGACATAGCAAAGTAAACACTGACAGCTTAATACTTCTTAGTTGAATTAGTAGAAAACAGCAGAAACCTTAAGCTATCTAGAAAATTATTAACACTAGAAGTCCTTAACTGTGCAAAATACTCAACATGATTCTTTTTTTATACCATCATATATATATATTCACTTCTGAATGCCAGTGCACAAATGTACTTTGTTCATTATCATATAATTACCACAATTTGTGGGTATTTATTTGTGCTCTCATTTTAAACTTGATTCCTTTATGAATATTACTATTCATTGTTATGATTTATAAATGTCATTTTCGTTAGGCGTTTGATAGTCTGATCTTGTTGATACACTATAGTTTGCTTTATCTTTATGTAGGTTGTTGAGTTTCTTACTGAGATTGAGTTTTTAGGGTTGGGTAAGATTTTAGTTGGATGGAGAAAACTGAGACTTAGAGAAGAAACCTATTTTGATATAAAATGTCATTGCTTGCCTGTTTTTTGTTTGTTTGTTTGTTTAGTGTGTGTGTGTGTGTGTGTGTGTGTGTGTTACTGGGGATTAACCTAGGAGCATTCTACCTCCAAGCAATATCCCCAACCCTTTTATTTTTTGTTTTGAAACAGGATTTTGATAGGTTACTGAGTCTTGCTAAATTGCTGAGGCTGGTCTTGAACCTGAGATCATCCTGGAATTATAAGCATATGCTACCCCACCTGGCTTGAGATTATTTCTAACTAAACTGTTATATTTCATATGAGGAAGAAATATAAAGTGTTTGTATTTCATGGATCCTTGTCTCTTCATGGAAAGTTTGAAGGTTTCCTTTATATTTATCCTTGTAAAGGAAATATTGGCTATGTTGTAGCCACTTTACTATAGCAACTGAGAATATAAAATTTCAGTTAGGAGTACTGGGTTTAAGAGGTTTATCATACAACATAGTGAGGTAACAATATATTACATAGTTGAAAATTTAGGTGTACTTACCACAAAAGAATAAGTCCATGAGGCAATAGATGCATTAACTAGCTTGATTTAGAGGCTTTACTGTATGTATGTATATATACAGAAACATTTACATAAGATCAGCATGTTGCACACCATAAATGTATACAATTTTTGTCAATTAAAGAAAGGAAAATAAAGATTTTCTCAGCAAACACAGTACGTTTAAACTGGCTTGCTGGAATGCCTTATGGACTGAGAGTGGATCTGACTCACTTGATGGGCTCGTTAAGGAAATGTAGTGAAGGGTTTCCACCTTGTCAGAAATTCTGGGGCCACTGGAGATAGCGTGCACACTATAGCTCTTTCAGAAAATGGGGCTCAGTGTGAAAGTCGAGTTTGAATCATTGGCTCAACAGATTGACCTCATAGCACCCTGCACAGCCTGATTAAGAGTCAGAGAGCAGCTGGGCATGGTGGCACACACTTGTAATCCCAGCATTTGGGAGGCCAAGACAGGAGGATTGCAGGTTCAAAGGCAGCCTCAGTAACTTAGTGAGGCCCTCTGCAACTTTGTGAGACCCTATTTCAAAATTTTAAAAAAGATAAAATAGGGCTGGGGGTGTAGCTCAGAGGAAGAAAGCCTCTGGGTTCAATCCTCAGTATATATAAAAAAAAAGGCCAGAAATCTTTTAATTTATTGAATTAAAGGCACAACCCTGGAGTCCATTATTGCAAAATATTAGCAGAGTGCTCATATGGCCAGTTTAGAAAATGGTACCAAAAATACAGAGTTCAACCATCTATTTCTTTTCCTGTTTTCCCAAAATAATTGGTTGCAGTCTCACTTTTAAACTGCTTTCTGTCCATGGTAAATATTTTGAGGTATCTTTTCCTTAGCTAGTATGCTGGTCTCCTGACCCTGTCTCTCTTCTTTCTCTCAGTATCTTTATCTCCTAAAGGTATTTTCCTTGATACTGATCATTTTAACTCATATGGATGAAAACAGACCAACATCCGGAGACCACAGGCTTCAGAGACAGCCTCTAAGCCTTCTAGAGGAATCCCCAAAGTCAGTTAAAGAGCAGCCCTTGACTGTAAGATTCCTTAGATAAACAATGCACCTCCGGAGAGCTATGGCCAGCTGCTGACAGGAACGTGCCTCTCCTGTTCCATTCCTTCTCTCTGAAGGTGGACCAGGCATTTGCCAGTCATAAACTGGAAGAATCTTACTATCAGAGGCTATAAAAAATGATTGGAGGAAATCAGAGCTAACCCTCCCCCATCTCCCAATTGAATTCTATGTGTAATTACAGTTAAACCCAAGGAGAAGATTTCTTGAGTGTGTAGTGGCTGGCTCCCCTGGGCATTTTTCACTGGAGCATGTTAATTTATACCTAAGTTATCTGACCACAGCTGATCAATAACAAGGCTGTAATGTGCAGAAGTGAGAACTGGAGGTGTACTGTAAGTAAACATACCTCAGAAATTCACCCGTATCCAGCCACTTCCAAGCTTATTTTTGGCATGATCTTCCTTTCTTGGTACCTATCAACTGACATTTAAGGATATTAGTGTTTGTACTTTCTTATCTCAGACTTCTTAGGGATACAATGTTTCTTGGCTGTAAAGGTCTCATATGCATGTTCATTTAAGGAAGAGCATCAGGTCTTACCTAAAATTCTGGTATTCATTCTAGGGACTCATACAAACAGAGCCTGTGGTGCCTACCTGACACTAAACTTGTTCCTAGCACCTCATGTAGAGAACAAGCTAAGCAAAAACTGCCCTGTAAATTTTTTCTTGGTACTTATCTGTAAGTGTTTTCCCTAAATTGCAAAAGTTAATCCTGTCTATGTGAGGAAGACATGACCTTATCTCAAACCTCATCAGGAGGCTTTTGAATCATAAACCCAAGGATAGCAGGAGTGATTGAATTCTTTGCTGTCTCTTCTACCTTGTTTATTACTGGGGTGTGCTCAGAATGGATCCTTAAGACATATTCTGTGTGGAGGCCTTCACCTGTAGTTCTAGAAACTCAGGAGACTGAGGCAGGAGGACTGCAACTTCCAGGCCCCAGTCTGGGCAACTTAGTGAGACCCTGTCTCAAAATAAAAAATAAAAAGGGATGAGGATGTAATTCAGTGCTAGAGTGCCCCTGAATTCAATTTCTAGTATCACACACACACACACACACACACACACACACACACACACACACACATACTTTTTACATCTTTGCACGTCCTCTTAAGGGAAAAGGGAAAAATTTGCAACAGTCCCTAAAGTTTTCAAATGAGATTCTCTTGAATAGGTGGTCTAATCCTGTGTGGTGAAGTAATTGTCTAGGATTTTCACTAAATACCAAGTATTATACTTTTATCTTGGTAATTACAATCTATCTGGTGAATTTAGAGTAGTTTTATTTCCATTTATTTGGAAGATGCTACTCTTAGTTATTTTTCTCCCAGAAGGGAGATATTTTAGCAATATTTTTTTAACTGTAGCACTGGAGGCTTATGACTTTGAATACTTGACACTTCAACTTCCCCTCACTAGACTTTTGATTTCACATGGTGGGGTAAGATATAAAACATGTTGTGGTTAATAATAGTAATAATTCAATTCACCTGGTACCATGGATAAAATCCAATGAAATTAGAGTCTTTGTAAGATAAATGGGATCTCTTGTTGATCATACCATCCAACAAGTATCCCTAGGATCAAAAACACCCACCAAAATAAATAAATAAATAAAAGAAAGAAAGAGAAAAAAATCAAATCAACATAATGTGTGAGCAAATATGCCTTCTCAGGCCCTGCTGACTACAGCATTCACAAATCCCCATGATTTGGCTGAGTCTGTGGAACGCCAGCCTGGAGGCATAGCAGCCTGTTTACTGTGCTGATTAAAAGGGAAGTTTGAAATGACTGAGGAGATAGTGCTCTCTGCCTCTGTTTATGTGTGGGTATGTGGGGTGGGAAGGAGGTAGAATTAGAGAGAAGCAGAACGAGCAGGTCTTGGTAATGTGATTTGTAGTTGTAATAATATGTTTCACACTCTTGGGTGGTGAATGCTAGCTTTAAATTATCCCTAGTACTTTAGAAGGATGGAGTGGAAGAGGGAACTCCGCCTTGGACTCTACCCTTGGAATACATATTATTGTGTTGAGCTCTTTCTCTCTCCTCTTTTTTTTTTTTTTTTTCCTTCTTGTCTTCATGTCAATCTCCCCTGAAGATATGTGGAGTTGGAAAGTCTAAGAGATAACCCAGAGAGGATAGGAAAGACCCTGGTTGCCTTGATTAATGTTAGGAGAAGTTCCAAAAAGAAAAGTTAGAGGATGTATATATAGAAAAGAGAGAATGAATTAAAAGTGCTTCACTTTGTATTTTGGTTAACTAATCCTTAATAGTTATTTTCAATTTATATTGTATTTTATATTGTATATGTCATATCATGTATATCATATCATATCTCTACCTGTATCTGTTCTTATCCTCTATGTCCTATTGTGGAATGTATGTATATTGATTTTCTATCTGTATGAAGGGGCTAATTCTCCTCTTATGCAGTATTGTTTTACCAGGCTGTGCTTCTGATCCCCCTCAGCTTTCTGTCTCCTTATTCTTGCCCTTTAATATTCAGAATACACCCATACATATGCTTTTATATAATTTAGAGGGAAGGGGTACTAAAAATTCATGTTGTTGCGTTTCAACCTATTCTTAAAAAAGTCACTTTGTTGGTGATTGTAGTGGTAATGAAATAGCTTTTTCTGTGTTGCAAGCAGTGGTAACTTCTGTTCTGTGTGGAGTGTTTTCTCATTCAACCTTTCAAGCAACCTCATGAGCTCTGTGCTGTTTAATCTTGACTTTTATGTGATAAACTCGAGGCTCAGAGAGGATGAGTACTGACAGTATCCAGTCTCTGAGTTGGTAAGTTGGAAATACCCAGGCTGGCTGGTTGTGTGCAGACACTGTGCTACCTGGCTGCTGCACAGTTTCAATATTATTGATTTTTCAAACACAGAGTTTCCTTCTGTTTGCAGTAAAAAGTTAGGCTGACCTATAAACACAAGGAAATAATGGAATAAGCATCTTCTAGGTATTGGATGGTGCTTTCAGCAACAAAGTAGAACCTGTCTATGAGCTGGGGTGTCAAGATCCAGGGCAGGGTGGAGAGAGTAAAAAGCACCAGTGATCTTGCAGCATGGAGTCAGCTTCAGTGTTGGGCAAGTTTGAAGTCAGTAATTGATCTGAACACTGTCGTTCTCTTATCCACAGGTGAGAAGGTGTCAGATGTCAGAAAAGGCTGAACTATCAGGACTATGACACATATGAGCCAGGTTGTAGATGGGACTTGTGGCATAAGATATATCAAAGATGAAAGGAAATGTAGTGTCTTAAGAATGTAATAAAAAGGTAGATTATCTCAAGCTTTAAGAAAGGAATCATTTTTATGGCCAATTTTGCCTTCATTGTAGCTGAGATGTTATAAATTACATATCAGTTTGTTTGAGTGGTCCTCCTGTGGCTATCATGGTTAATTAAATTATAATATATATATGTATATATCTATGTATATAATATATGTGTATTAGTGCATATGTTATTAGAAAAATATGTATCATCAAAAAACACCTAAACACACAAAGTAGCATGAACTTTTCAGAGCCAAATGCATTATATTACCACAGAGCATGACAGGGGTTTCCAATTTGAGATCCAAAATCTGAGTTACTGCTAAAAGACCAAGTAGCCACATATGAGACTTTATCTTTTATTTTGAAAACATTGCTCTGAAAGTCTTTCTATGGACTTGTCAAGAACTAAGAATGAACCTCAAGATCTTATTCTTCTGTTGGGTTGAAGTTTTTTTTTTTTATGGTAGGTTGTGGTAAGGATTTTATGTGAAATGATTGTTGGTTAAAAAATAAGATTTCAATAATCTTGTTTGAATCCAAAAATATTTTCCCATGGGGCTGTATGGATACAGAACTATACAAATCAGGAGGCAAAATAAATAAGGATTAAAAAAATTAATATATGACCATATTTGATCATCTTTTATCACTGCTGTTTACAGATAAATTATTTATTTAAGATTGATAAATGTTGGATTGACTTATAAAAATTAAGTCAGGCGGGGTGGCACACACCAGTAATCCTAGTACTTGGGAGGCTGAGACAGGAGGATCAGAGATTCACGGCCAGCCTCAGCAACTTAGTGAGACCCCCAGCAACTTAGTGAGACTGTTTCAAAATAAAAAGTAAAAAAAAAAAAAAAAAAATCTGGGTGTGTAGTTTGGAGATAGAATGCCCCTGGGTTCAGTCCAGAGTGCGCGCGCGCGCATACACACACACACACCCTAAAATAAATAAAGTAAAATAATATATGCCTTGTTCAAAATTGAAAACATTCTCAATATAGTTTTAGTATATTGAAACACAAAAGCACTTACTCTAAATTCTTTCATGAGTTATAAAATTACTTTTAAAATAAAATCAGCAAAAAATATTTTTCTTTACACATTTGGGAAAGGAAGCATATGAACTCTTTGCTATACTATATAATGATATCCTGTTTTTAGTTACTACCAGTCTGCCCTGAAGTCCTTTCCCATTTAACACTTGTTTTCTCTAAGAAGAAAATATAAAGGAAGACAAATGTGTTGTTAGCCAGTTGGGCAATGCCTCTGTTTGAATTTTATTCTTGTTTATTTAAAACAAGAATACTTGTTTAAAAGAATGTATAAATGATAACTTAAAGGGTAGGACTTCTTTTTAATAAATGAAAGTCAGTGTAATTGTTTATTTTATTTTAGGTACTGGGGTTGAACATTGAACTTTGAATGCTGGGGCATTCTACCTATGAGGTACACCCCTAGCCCTTTTATTTTTTATTTTGAAACAGGGTCTGCTAAGTTGCTGAGACTGGCCTCAAATCTGGATCCTCCTGTCTTAGCCTTCCAAGTACTGGAATTACAGGCACACGCCACCCCAACTGGCTTGGTGTAACTGTTTAAATACATTTCTCCGTAAATGGAATCCCTACTTCTCATCTCTCCTGTTTCATGGATATCACATACACAGCTGCTAGTGTCATCTTAAGAAGCACCTTGAAGCATTACCACCATGGTTCTATTTTGTGAAATGCTTATTCTCTGTATGTAGTATTTCTAATTTTGGTAGCATCCCATTTTATCTGAAGTAAAGGATCAGTACAGTTTCATGACTTGCTCAAGGTCTAGACTCACTATTTCACCATCCTGGACCAAGGTTCTTTCATTCCAGTCTTCCATCTTTGGTTCAATACTTCTTTCTAGTTGTCAAACCATGGAAATGCTATGATGTTTTCCATGGTTAGGCAACTATTGTCTGCTTTTAAAACTTAAACTAAGGCAAACAAAGATATCATAAAACCAAATCCTTATTTCTTTTTGTTTTAATGTGCAGTTTTCAACACATTAAGCATTTTCTCATCATTCTTCATGAAGTTTACTTATTGCCAGGGTTTGGGAATTGCCCAGCCTAAACAAAATATTATGATATCAGCATGAATAATAAGATTATACCATGAAAATAATCCTTACTCCTACAGGTCATTTGATCTTAGAAATTAGTGATTTATAATTGAGATAACAGAAAAATCATGTGGCCAAGGCCTTTCCAATTATTCCTGCTAAAGCACTCATATATTGCACACCTACAAGTAGGGCATCTCACATGATTGGCCTTTCCAGGGGTCTGGCTTTCTTCTACATATTATTCAAGAGTTCAAAGTTACAATCCTGTTCCTTTCATGGTTCAGGGCAAGAAGACTGACTGTTCCAGTGTTCCCAGTCTTACTGCCTTGGGAAGAATGAAAGCTTAGGGAGCATTTTAATTTAATGTTGCCCAAGGCCTTTATTCTTGCTGAGAAAGTAAACAAAGCTTAAACAGACCCTAACAGAAAAAAGAAGACTTGTCTCTTAAATGTCATTTTTTTTCTAGAGTCACCCTTTGCTGTTTGCTCTGAAGTATCAGAGACATTTTTTCCAGCTATGTATTTTAAATTAAAATATAATCAACTGATTAGAATTTCCTTCTAAAGAATTTTACAGTTCTCTTTTAAAGCATCACCGGACACAGCAACTAATAAAAATTTGTGGATTATTATTTGGGTGAGACTCACTATCAAAATTACTCCCCTTACACTTCATCTCTAATTCAGAGTGGTTGGGGGAACTTTAGAGTCCCTATATTTCTAATTGAAAATATACCACTATATAAGGAAAAACCTCCATAACCAATAGCCCACATCTACTGTATTTTCTCCCTTTACTTTGCACATACATATTGGTTATACTTATGTAATCTTATTGCATTGATGCTAGATTGTAAAATTCTTTACATCATCCCAGAGTCTCAGTGTTATTTCATCAGCTTTCTCTTGTTGACTCTCCAATGTATTCTCTGATCTATTGTTCTGAAGTTACTGAGGTATTTCATGTTTTAGGATTTTCTATGTGGTATTTAATACCATGTTTTTCAGATTAGCAAATGGATCCAATTGCTTTTAAGACATATGATCTAAAAAAGTGGCTACTAGCTTTATCCTCTAAAACAGTCTGAATGCTTGTCATTGAACATATGTATGTATACATGCAATCTGAGGACACTGTTTTCCCATAATTGTCCTGTAGGTAGGTTTTTTATTTTAAACTTTGGGATTTTTAGTAATATTCTTTCATGCATTAAAATAAACATCCAAAGGCTGTGAATGTAGTTCAGTGGTGCAGTGTTTGCCTAGTATGGATTAGGTCTTGACTTCAAGATTATACCAAAGTTACCAGTGGAACATACATTACTTAAAAGTACAATATATATTTCCATGAAAATGTTCAATTAAAATATTAACTAAGTATCAGTAAGTCTCTTTTGGATTTTCTCTGAATTTCATTCAGTGAGTGCTTCTTAATTTTCTAGACTGAGGGATTGACCACACTAATTTCTAATAATCACTAAATCCTCTATACTGTACAATTTGAGGTCATATTTTCTAATAGAAAAATAAAAAATGCTCTCAAAGAGAATATAGACAAAACTCAAACTCAAGTTTCTTCTTTCTTTGAAGAAGCTCTTTCTTTTCTCTCTCTCCTTCCTTCCTTCCTTCCTTCCTTCCTTCCTTCCTTCCTTCCTTCCTTCCTCCCTCCCTCCCTCCCTCCCTCCCTTCCTTCCTTCCATCCTTCCTTTCCTTCTTTCCTATACTGGAGTTTAAACTCAGGGGCATTCTACCTCTAATCTATATCCCCTGCCCTATTTTATTTTGAAATGAGTGAGGTCTCATTGAATTGAGGAGGGCCTCACTAAGTTGCTGAGGCTGGCCATGAACCTGTAATCCTCCTGTTTCAATCTCCCAAGTACTGGGATTATAGGCATGCACCAGCATGCTCCGCTGTTGATTTTTTATTTAGTGGTATTGGGTATAGGTCCCAGGGGCATTTTACCATTGAACTATACCACCCAGACCTATATTGTTTTTTGTTTTTTGTTTTTTTTTTTTTTTTTTAATTTTGAAACAGGGTCTCCCTAAGTTGCTGACATTGACCTCAAACCTATAATCAACCTATCTCAGCTTCCCAAGTACTGGGATTACAGATGTCCACCACAGTGCCCACATTCTTTTATTTTGATGGATTAGAATGGCAGTTGATCCTCTTTCCCTTGTTACAGTATCATAACAAATAGATGAAGTGTTTTGAAACAAACTTTTTAATCATGGATGTCTTAGCACATTAATATTTTACAGACTACTTATTTTCTATTTATCCAAATATATTTTCTTATTTAACTCTGAAAATCTTCTGGCTTGTCATTACTTGGCTCCTTCGACAGGAGGTGGGGGAATGGGGTAAGGTTTCTGTTATTTTTTCAAAATTATAAAAAAAAAACATAAGTTTTAACAAGGAAAAAAATGACTTTCCCTTTCTTCCTGCCTCCCTCCCTCCCTCCCTCCCTCCCTTCCTCGATCATTCCTTCTGAAAGGAAGAAAATAAACTTTTCAAAGAGGTAGAAAATCTTGTAAGAAAACCACTTCTTTTTTGCTAACACCAGTAGTCACAGAAAAGACTTATTTCATCTTTATAGCAAATTTTTAGGCTAATTTTTAGATGAAAACCTGTTTAATTACTATGGTTATTCAAATGAGTGGTGGGGGACATATTTTCTTACATATCACATTAGATTTTTGGCAGTTTTCCACTACATTGGAAAAGAAGGGAAATCCAACCATGTAACTACAAATGCCTTTAATGTCTACTGCCTTGGACAAATCATGTACTCTGTGGACTTTCAGTAAATATTACTTGATGACATTGAGCATGTGAAACACTCTCAGGTTCAAACTCCAGAATGAGTGCTTAACATTCTCACCCAGCTGTAATTACGCATTTGCAATTTCCATTTAGTTTTCAGTACTACTGTTTACAAAACTGTAGCATTGTGAAAAAGCTAAACAAAGGTATATAAATAGTGGATGAGTAAGTAAAGAAATTCTGAATGAACTCTACAAACACCAGATGTGGAATTGCTTCCTAATATAATGCCTAGTAAACATTATAACACATCATTTGTTATCTTTATTAATTGCCCTTGAGGTTGGACATTTAAATATATAAACAACGTATTTTAGCTGTTACATAATCTACTTTCCTTGAATTATTCATAAATCATTGATAAAAATCAGCATTATGCCAACACAGAATTAGAGTGACTTCTTTTGGACAAATACCTCTTCTGTGCCTTGTAGGCATTTATAAAACACCCTTGAAACATGGGTGATACATCACTATTATGAATATTGTTATATAATAAGAGCAACATTAGACTATTCTTAGTAAGTATATGTCTTAGTTCTTGCAAACTATTTAATAACTGATTCTTTGAGTATCCGTTTCATTATATCTTAAAAGAAGAGTGTGATTAGTTGGGCGCAGTAGCATTTATATCTGTAATCCTAGCATATGAGAAGCTGAAGTAGAGGATCACAGGTTTGAAGCCAGCCTCAGCAAATTATTGAGACTCTGTTTCAAAAATAAAACAAAAAAAGGCTGAGAGTGTAGCTCAGAGGTAGAATGCCCCTGGGCTCAATCCCCAGTACCAATAAATAAATAAATAAATAAATAAATAAATAAATAAATAAATAAATAAATAAAAAAGAGGTAGATTGATTACTTCATCTCTACTATTATTCCAGAGTGTGAAGTTGATGCAGATTTTAATTTTTTTCTTCCAATGGAGAGTTTCGATTTTTATTTCCATGTCATCATATCATACTTAGGGAAAATAATTTATTAATAAAAAATCAGTGATAACAGTAGTCTTCTATAGTATTGCTTAAACAATTATTTAGTTAAGTACTTTACTTTTTAACTGTATATTTGTAATTTTGTAGCTAAAATTTTTGTGACTTTTAAAGATGCAAATTTGGGCCAAATAGTAATAATTTGATTTTTTTAGACCCTGTTGGTGTTTGAGAAATTTGTGAAACATTTTCTTTCCTCTTTGACCTTTTAAGTTATAGTAGCAATTTATATTCCTTGTAAAAATTTTTAAAGGGTAAAATTTTCTTTTTTTCGGTCCTTAATAGTTTTAGTTATATATGTTTTCTTTTGGGTCTTTTCCTATATATGGAAAAGTATACATACAACATTGGGCCTCTTATTTTCTCACTATGAGTGGCTCTCAAATTGTATTCTACATTAGAATCATCTGGTAAGCTTAAGAATATATGGATGCCTGCGTCTCATCTAAAGATAGCCTGATTTAGTTTGGTGTGATGGCACACACCTGTAATCCCAGTATTAGGGAGACCAAGACATGAAGATCGTAAGTTGGAGGACAGCCTCAGAGACTTATCAAGGCTTTCAGCAACTTAGTGAGACCCTGTTCCAAAATAAAATAGAGTTGAGGGGGGTGGTGTAGCTCAGAGGTAGAAACCCCTTGGGTTTAATCCCTAATACCCTAAACCAAAACACCACCACCAAAAAAAATGATATTCTGACTTAATTAGCTTCAACATCAATATTTTTTAAAAGTTAAAAAGAAAAGAAAACAAAAAGACTCAACAAACATCCCTACTGATTCTAACATGTGCCAGGTTTGTGATCCCTTACAAGCTTGTACAGTTTGTATTTTTTATTTCTGATAGCTCATGACCATGCTTTCATAACTAATTATACATTATGCCTTCATTAATGGCCATTCAGATACTTCATTCATGGTCTTTACAAAATAAAAAAGAAGCTGCAATATATGTACATATTTTTTGGTTCCTGCAGAAATTATCTCTGGGTAGAATCTTATGAGAGAAATTATTGGTTCAAACAATATAGGGAAATGTTGCCTAAATCTTTTACCTATATAGGATTGTTTTCTTTTAGTTTGATTTAGCAGCATTATCACTTTCCTGTTTTCTAAAATCTGGAGTAAAAATTATATCATAGTAGAGTTAAAACAAACAAACAAACAAACAAATGTTTTCTTTGTACATTTCTCACTAGAGAAGAAAACTTGATGTGGTCAGGACCCATGGTGATACAGCCTCTTCTCTATGAAGAGCACTTTGGAGACTCCTCCAAAGTTCAGATGTTCCAATGGTGTTCTTTTTTCACATCAAGTTTAGAGCTGCCTGTTCATAGCTTTTTCATAGCCAGACAAGTCTTGTAGAAATGAGGTTTGAAGATGCTGTGTGACTTTGTAAAATATCAATCATAGAACTGAAAAGTCATATTCTGGGTTTGGAGACCAGAACTTGTTTTCTGGCCCTTCCCCTGCTCCTGCCCCTGCTCCATCCAGCTTGTTCCTGTATTTTTTTTTTTCCCTCCAGTACTGAGTATTGAACTCAGGGGTACTCTACCATTGAGCTATCTCCCCAGCCCTATTTATTTGTTTATTTTGAGACAGGGTCTCCCTAAGTTACCCAGTTAAGCAACTTGGTGATCTTCCTGCTTCAGGCTCCCAAGAAACTGGGATTTGGGGGATGTGCTACCACACCCAGCTTACCAGCCTATTCTTACTACATGTTGTAGTAGTTAGCTACTGCTCTGTAACAAGATTTTTCAAATTTAACAACTTAACACAACATTTATAGCTTATGATTTCTGTGAGTTTGGAATGTGGAATTAATTTGACAGATTTGTTCTGGTTTGGGATCTGGTATGAGGTTGCAGTTAAGATGTTTAGCCAGAAAGTGCGGTGTGGTGGCACACGCCTGTGATCCCTATACTTGGGAGGCTGAGACAGGAGGATCGCATGTTCAAGACCTTGTTTCCAAATAAAAAATAAAATAGGGCTGGGAGTGTAGTTCATTGGGAGAATGCCCCTGGGTTCAATCTCTACTACAAACATCAAAGAAACAAATACACAAACAAAAATATGTCGACCAGAGCTGCAATCATTTTAGGCTTGACCGGAGAAGACTGACTTCTAGGCTTACTAATGTGGCTCTTGCCAGGACTGATCATACCCACTGAGCTCACTCACATGCTGGCTAGGAAGAATTGGTTCCTCATCATATGACTCTCCATAGGCTGCCTCAGTATTCTCAGAATATGGAACCTGGAGAAAGAGGCAGAGACAGACACATGCACACACACACACACACACACGAGAGAGAGAGAGAGAGAGAGAGAGAGAGAGAGAGAGAGAGAGAGAGAGAAAGAGAAAGAAAGAGAGAAAGAAAGAAAGAAAGAAAGAAAGAAAGAAAGAAAGAAAGAAAGAAAGAGAAAGAAAGAAAGAAGAGGTGTCTTGGCTAGTCTGGTTCTCACTCCAGGGGAGTGGATTATGCTCCACCTCTTGAGAGGAAGAGTTATCAAGTCACTTGTGGATGTATCTTGTTTTTTTTTTTTGCAGTACTGGGGATTGAACTCAGGGGAATTCTACCTCTGAGCTACACCCCCAGCCCTATTTTTTATTCTTTATTTTGAAACCGAGTCTCACTAAGTTGCAGAGTGCCTCACTAGGTAACTGAGGCTGGCCGCGAACCTGGATCCTCTGGTCTCAGCCTCCCAAATGCTGGGATTACAAGCGTGCGCCACCATGCCCGGCTTGTGGATGTATCTTTAAACCACTATTCATGTGTTTAAAGTTTATTTAGCACTTAGTAATGACAAAATTCATTAAAAAGGTGTTTATTCATAAAAGGGTGTTTTATTTCACTTCCTGGCCTTAAAAAGATGCTACATAATCACTTTATTAAACTGTACAAATAAAATAAATTTCTAAAATTAATATGAGAGTATAACACTATCTTAGATGCTGCCTAATTTATAAATAGGAGATAATGTCAGCACCCAAAATTTTAACTTATGCTTCCTCATACCCATTCATGAGATGCCTTTAGCCATTAAGTGATTATATATTAATTTATTCATCATGTGATCCCCTTCTCCACTAAATAGCCCATTCTTTTGAGTGTTTCATAATGGTCTGTGTTTTTAGTGTCAGACTCATGATCCCTAAAATCTGAATGCCTTAATTCCAGATGTTTTTAATCTCTAAACTGTCAGGGTGTTACTGGGAACATAAGGTAAATGCCTTGAAGCAAAACAATAATGTGTTTTTAATGAAGAGGACTTTCAGTATTGCTGAAATCTGAATCAAGAATTTCCCTCTCCTGCAATAGCCTTTTCATGCCGCCCTTTGTAATGAAACATATGGCTCACATCACAGTAAAATATGTAGAGCAGCAAGAAGAAAAGAACACACTTCACATATGTGTCATATCTAAAGTAATGCTATATGTACAAAACCATAGAGGAATAAAACCTAGCTTCAGTCCTGAAATGATTAATGATAACATATCCTTAATTTGTTTTAAACATTGCAAATGGTTTCACATTTTCAAGTAATTAACACTCCCTTCACTTATGGTGTTTGCATTTCATTATTAAGAAACAGTCCCCCAATAATTTTTAATGAATGCTCAAAATGATATTTAGAGAGCATTAGCTTTCTGAAAATAAATGATCAAGCGAAAAACGTGGCCTTGAATTTTCCATATTTAATATGCTAATGAGATGAAATTTATAGAAAATAAAATATATTTTGTGGTTTTCAGTGAAATACTTATGATTCCTAGTCTTTTTGCATATGGTCCCATTTTTTATTTTTGTTTGAGATAAGAATAAGATCTAGAAAAAAAATGTCTGCCCTCAAAAATCAAATCCCCAAAAAGATTGTGGTCAGTTTTTTTCTTTTGAAATACCTCTTTCTCTTAGATGTGCTATGTCTTTCCCATTTTTCTTAACAAAAATGATATTTATAGCAATGCATTGTGTATTAGTTATATATAATATATTTCATATAGCATATCAATACATAATTGTTGCTATTATTATAATCAGAGCCCTATAGTTTGAATGTGGTGCAGACAGTGTGCTCTAACAAGTGAGAAATAGAGGAAGGGTCTTTTTTCTTCTAGGCTTTATCTAGCTGGAAGCCATCTTTGACAGGCCTTCCTGAAAGCCTGACTAGAGACTGCTGCTAGAATATGCGTTTGTAACAAGGTGAGGATCCGGAGCATACCTGAGCCCTCAGGTTCATTGTCAACTACCAAGGGTCCTTGGAAAGCCTGCCTTACTGGGCATTTCAGCGTCCTCTGGGAAGGGGCCTCTCCCTCACTCTTGGAGGCAGTCATAAATCCAGTGATGACCCTGGCCTCATGGCACTGAGTGCTTATTCTCACCACGGATTGGCAAGTTTTTGGTGGGGAGCTCTGAATTGGATCACTTATCTATATAGCTGTATCTCTGGGCACCATAACAATTTCTCCCTGCCATAAAGAGAGACATTTTTCCTCTGGGTTAACTGGAACAGAGAAGGTGGAGAAAGTGCTTTTAATTTCAAGGGTCAGAAGTTAGGAGCAAAACCATAAATATTTCCTTTCCTGAGCACTCATCATGTGCAGCAGGCCATTAATTTTGAAAGAGGTTTTCTATTGAAGGAGCTCGTTCATCTGGTGACATGATAGGTTGGTCTGTATTTCTCTCTCTCCTCCAAGCCAGAGAGATGCTACTGAGGAGCACACTTTTTTAAAATTTCATGTCATCACTACAGAAAATGTTAGAAATTGGATCAAATTAGAAAATAGTAAAGGACTTATGCTAAGGAAGAGTTACTGTTACATAGATTGCCTATCAATGTGGCAGATTTCTCAGGGTCTAAACACTTTATGAAGATGATATTTATCAGTTTTACTGATATAGTCCCAATAATAGTGGTACTTATTTTCTATTTTACGCATGAAAAAGTTTTGCGAAAGTCAATTTAATTTCAGTATTCAAACTTTAATCACTCTTATCTCAATGAAGTTTACATATAATCCAACTGAATGCAAATAAAGATTGAGAATTATAGTTATATAATTTAATATATACAGATTATATATGGACACACACATCTTTTGTTTATGTGTATGTATGTATATATGCATACACACATATTTCTTGGACTTAATACAATTTATTTTTGGTCTTCAGTATTATTCTTTCTAAAAGGTGTTTTTAAAAAACCTTAATTGGGCTTCTGAGTTTATTTAGTCATCTGTGAATCATGTGTCATTGATACCTCAGGGACCTTGGTTTATAGCTCACCAGAGAAGAGAGGGATAATGGACTGTGTTTCTACTCTGTGACCACTTTGCAAATATATTTAAAACTAAGATTTGGTAACCCTATCTTCTGTCTTCTTCTACAATAGCAAAGTCTAGTGACCTTTAAAATGATTTTCTCCTTAGGATTCATCCTCTTTCCATTTTATTTTCTTTAATAGACCCCATATCTTTTCATTTATCCTATTTTCACCATGATTATTATTATTCAGATAGTGTTACATGTCTGTAATATTCTCTGTGTCAATGAGCGATTAGTTAGTGATTGGTTGTAAAATCTTAGAAGATATATTTAATGTATTGGAGTGCTTTCCTAGCCTTTGCACCCCTGCTTTTTGTATTTCAGCTTTGGGTTTTAAAATTTTCATGAATGTGCTTCTCTCCTGAAATTGTTGTTTAGCAAGATTGCCTTCGCTGTCCACAGTCAATGCAAACAATTACAATATATTGTGGTATGTAACTCTGTGAAAATAACCATAAAAAAGAATGTTAAGATTCTATTTTCATTTTATCAATTACAATATGGTTTTCTTATCTTTTTGCTTTTTTAAAGTTTTTAAAATTTCTTTTGGTGCTGGAATTGAACCCAGGGACATTCTAACTCCAACCTACACTCCCAGCTCTATTTTATTTAGAAACAGGATCTTGCTCCATTACTGAGAGTCTTGCTATATTGCTGAGGTGAGGCTGACTTCAAACCTGTGGTCTTCCTGTCTTAGCCTCCCAAGTACTGGTACTTCAGTGTATGCCAACATGCCCAGCTCTAGATTATTCACTTAACTACTACTTTGGTTATTAGATTGTTACGTTTGTTTCTGTAAGAGTGCCCTGATATCATATTTTTGTAGCTACCATGTTAAAGGTTATTATTTATTTTCCCCACTTTACTTGTTAATTATGTGTTTATAGTCAGCTGAAGTAGCACATGCCTATAATCCCAGTACTTGGGAGGCTGAGACAGGAGAATCACAGATTTGAGGCTCCTATCTGCAGCTTCCTCAATTAGCACACAATACGTGTTAAAAAACTTGCTGTCACTGCTTCCCAAAATTCCCTGCGTTGAAATCCAGCACCCCCAAAACAAAAAACAAACAAAAAAGATAGTACAATTTCCTATCTTAGTTTTATTTCCACTTCAGTTATAACAAATAAAAAGTATATATTTTTCCTAGTGGGAAGCCAGACCACTAAGGATAATAACCTGAAAGGCCATTGCATTCTTCAAACCCATGCAAACATCAAAGAGAGATATGCATTATATTAAGAATCAAAGTCATAGCTATACTAGCCACACAAGGTGCCTCTGTAAAATATAGACACACATGTACAGAGAGAAAGATGAAGAGAAAGAGAGAAGAGAGTATATGTCTGTATACTGAGATCTTTTCAATTTTAGCATTTTGGGATGCTAGCATTCCAAAAGACTGTGGAAATAGGGAGTATTTAGGTGGGTTGGGATATTAGTAGATTAGAAATGAAATAGCAACCTTGTTTTTTTTTAACTAAAATGGTCAATTTATAACAGACTTAAACGTTTTTAAAGCAGTCAGTAGCAAAAATAATAACAAGTAAATAAAAATAAAATAAATAGGAACTGAATAAAGCCCCAAACACAAATAATAATAATCTCACTTACCTTTAATTCTTATTTAGATTCATGGTAATAAAGTTAAGGAGAAAAAACTTATATTACAAATAAAATATATATACAAATATATACATATACATGTATTTTATATGCATGTAGGCATATACATATATTTTAATTCTGACTAAGCTTTTTCTTTCAAAAAGGTGTCAGGCTGGGTATATAACTTAGTAGTAGAGCACCTGCTTAGCATGGATAAGGTCTGGGTTCAGTCCCCAACTCTATCTACCAGACCAAAAAAAAAAGTGTTAGGCTGGCCGCCCTTGACATGGCTGCTCCCATTTTGTCATGAAAATATAAAACCATTCTGTGGATTGAGAAACATAGACACTGAGTAACACTGGAAACTAAAGTGACAGATGGCTATAATTATAATCTGTAGAGAGTTTCCATCCTCCCATTACCATTGGAGTAGGATGGAGGAAAAAAGAAAAAATCAGCACTTTCTCTAATGATTGGGGAAGCTCCTGAATAGCCAGGAAACCACTTGGTCCAAGCTTCACTCCTTTGACAGAGATTCTGAGCTAATGCCATTTGGAAAAGTAGTCAATGGACTTTCTATTGCACATTTTTATTTTTTAGCTTTTCTGTTTATTGGACCCGTCCACTTTTTGAGTCATGGTAGTGCATCCAGGCTAATCTACTCGTCTCTATATTCTTTTATTCTCTCTTTTAGGAAAACCAGGCATTGGGATTCTAGAAAGGTTTTACCTTGGTCCAGCAAAGCCACCTTAGATCAATGCTAGCTAAATGTACCCTTGAGGTGCAGACCTGAGGAGGATCTAACACTAGCCTCCTTACATGTAGTATAGAAAAGTGACACACAAGGTCTTTTCCCTGGTGTCTGTTGGAAAAAAAAAAAAAGAGAGAGAGATATCTGGATAGGTTGGTCAGAGATAGAGGATAGTATAAAAGGGAAAGAAGCAGGTATGAGTCCGTGAAATAACTTTTTGCTCAATGGAAAGGACCACTTAGAGACCTCAGGCAGGAGAGAAGAACCAGTATTCCGAATGGGATTTGTTATAGTGATCAGGAGAAAATTTTGAAGTGATATTTTCCTTCCTTAGCAGAAAGCAAGAAAATTGTACTTTATCACAGAACAGAAAGTCGTGGGTTGAGGTAAAAAGAAAAGATAGGGAAAATGAATGGAAAGCGAGTCTGGTGAAGAAAAAAAAAAAAAAAGAAATTTGAAGAGGATGAAAAAGAGCCATAGCAGATTAAAATGCTCATTGCATCCAGAACAGAGTATGATCAAAGATTGACAGTGAAACATATTTGAAAAATTCGTATGTAAAGACAGTGTATTGTCAGATCATCTGGGATATAGAAGACAACACAATACAGTGCAAAAGATGAAGGAGATGAAAGTGAGGGAGGGCAGAGAACAGAGACACAGGTTAAAATATTAGTGGCCTCCTGCAAAGAAATAATACAGATAAGAATTAAAATAAAAAACTAATTGGAGAACACCACTGTGAGCTGAAAAATTACCTGATTATACAGTTGGAAAGAGTATCACTTCAGCGACAGTATTAATTTAAAAAGTGACTCACACTAAGGGCATGTATCTGTGTCTGTATCACTTTCTCATAGATGTTCAAATAGAAGAAAATATTATTAACCTGTAATTTCATAATTATAATGTAAAATACTCTATATAATCAACTGCATAAATAATATTCCTGAATCTTTTTATATTTAATATTAACTTTAAAATAAATTATTTTGACAAATTTATATATAAAAATGACAGTAGATTACCTAACATTTATTTGGCATTTTTTCATGTGTCTTTCATTAAGTATCCCATGGAAAGACCATTTCAAAGAATATAAAATGGCTCGGCATGGTGATGCATGCTTGTAATCCCAGTAATTTGAATGCTGAAACAGGAGAATCACAGGATTGAGGCTAGCCTCAGTAACTTAGGGACACCCTGTTATAAAACAAATAAAAGGCCTGGAGTGTAGCTCGAATGGAGAAGGCCCCTAGGGTTAATCCCCAGGACCAAAAATCAAAACAAAACAACACCGAACAAAACAAAAAAAGACAAGACAAAATAAACAAACAAAAAAAACCCTACAAACTTAATAACCTCAGAAATACAAATGTTGCAAATTTATAGAAAAAGATATTCTGAACTTAACTAGTTTATGAATTTTGAATGATAATTTTTAAACTTTAAATTTTGTTTCAGTTAGCAGTCATCACAGTTTTAGTTATTAGTGCTTCTGAAACAAAGTACCACACACCAGGTGGCTTAAAAGGCAAATGCATTGTCTCAGTTCAGGGTCAAGTCCAAGGTGTCAACAGGTTCCTTTGAGGACTGTGAGGAAGGACAGGTCTCAGTCCTTTCCCTTTGACTTACATATGGCCATCTTCTCTTTGTGCTTTTGTATTGTCTTCTCTCCAGAGTGTCTGTCTCTAAATTTCTTCTTCTTATGAGAATACCAGTTGTTACTGGTATTAGGGTTAGGGTGCACCCCAATGACTCATTTTAACTTGGCTACCTCTGTGAAGACCCCAACTCTAAATGTGGTCCCATTCTGACATACTGGGTTTGAAGACTTCTACATATGAACTTTCAGGGGGACATGGATCACCTGTAATAGGGATCTTTGTCTACTTTGCTTTGTTTTTCAATCATGGTTAGGGAGGTTCTACAGGTTTTGTAGTCATGGAAACCATGTCTAAAATTTACTAGCACTGAGCTTTTGGGTCAGACATTGGTTACCTCTACCCCTCTCTTAATGTAGTACTGGAGATTAAACCCAGGGTCATTGTAACTCTGAGCTATCCCTAGCCCTATTTTATTTTGAAACAGGGTCTCCCTGGGTTGATGAGAGTCTCATTACTTGCTGAGGCTGTCCTCGAACCTGCACTCCTCCTGTCTCAGGCTCCCAAGTCCCGGAATTACTGGTGTGTGTACTATTGGTAACTTCTCTGAACTTCTGCTTTCTCATTGAATGTGAAGACAAAAACTCTACTTGGATAAGCTTTTGAAGATGAGATAGTTACAAGATGGACAACCTTCAAGTGGGATTAATCTGACACAATTGAGCTGCTACTTCACACCAGCTTTGAATGTGAGGAAGGTTATTTGTTCTGAATCTCATTCTTCTCTCTAAAATGGGAAATAAATACTTGCCTGGTAGAAGGACATTGTGTGGAATTTCAAATGAGCTTCATAAATATTAGCTCTTAACTTAGAAATGCTTCTCAAAACAGATTTTGTAAACTGTAAAGTAGGACAGTGTTCACTTTTTTCTTTGCCATTTATTACTTGTATTTGACATCCCAGAATTTATGGGCCATTCATTCTAGCATTACTCCAGGCTAGAATTTTTTATTTTTATTCAGGAATTTGGTGAGGCTTTGGATCTGGAGGTCCATAAACACAAAGCTGTTTTTTCCTTAAACAGAATGACCTCAAATACCAAAGCCTAATTTGTATATGAAATAGAAACAGCTCTTCCCATTCTGAACTCACAAGAAAATTCAGCCCTAATGCCCTGAGACATCGGTTACAATGTAATGCATTAACTTCTGTTCTGTGTATGTAGAATGGTACTGGTTTTGTGCTGTCCTTGGGAGAACTGGGAAGAGACACTTAGATGATATTTGGTAGAGCATAATTATCTTGAGGGACCCCAGTTGAGAAATGCTTACTGAATTTGATTTTGTTTTTAATGACAATAGAAAGAATCTTGTTTCCTCAAAGTCTTTCTTGCATCCCTGATTTTAATCTTCTTTTGTTGCTCAATGAGTTTTGATGAGGTAGGGAGGACACAGCCATTATTTTCTTTTAAGGAGATGGAAGTGGAAGTGTGGTGGGAGGTGTGTGTTAGGAATGGTGTCTAGAGCCTTCTAGAAATAAGATGATGACATAGAAGCTTCTATTCACTCCAACCATCAGTCTGCTTCTGTAGGTTCTGGATTTCCAATTATAAAACTAATGTCATGTGTTTTATATAGATGTTGATCCTGAGGAAACCAGAGATATCTAATGTCATATAGAACAAAATTGGGATTATGACATTATGGCAATAATATTGTTTAAATGTGTGTGTGTGTGTGTGTGTGTGTGTGTGTATAATGCAGTATTATGATTGTTTTATTGTCTAGTTCACTAACATCAAAATAGGGATCTTAGATAATGGAGGAGAAACTCCAATGGATTGATAGAGGAGGTGTAGGAGAGGTTAGTTGTGTGTGTGTGGAGGGGATAATCAATGAAGTAAACACTTCCACTGATATCACGTACATATGTGAAATTATCGATGTCAATCACAGTGTCATGTGTGGGGAAGAGGAGGGAGCCGGGGGAGGGAAGCTCACTAAGTACTGTGTACATGTATGTCCTTATCACTCTGAACTACATTATGATGTGAGACTACAATCCGTGTGTGTGTGTGTGTGTGTGTGTGTGTGTGTGTGTGTGTGTTTGAAAGCTAGCCCATTGCTGTTACCATATCTCTAATCTGTTTCCTTAAGTTGTTCATATGCAAAATGTGGGAGATATTAACTCTAATTCTGTCCCTACTTTTCCTACTAATGGCTTAAGATTCATTGCCTTTTGAGATTAACAGTCAGGTTTGAAAGGCTACCACAACTAGCTTTACTCACATCTCACATCTTAAGTCCTCTTTATTTTCTTCTTTTTTTTAATGGTACTGGGGATTGTATACAGGGCTGTGTAAATTAGGCAAATGCTCCACAGTGAGCTATATCCCCATCCCTTAATTCCTTCATAGACCAAAACTACGTATGCTGTATTCACAGAGGCTAGTTTATTGGTTGAAAGTTTCAAGCATATCAAGGTTTAAATCTTAAGAGATGTTGTGTGTATACATGAATGTATCACTTTGAATTTCACTACGCTATATAATTATAATACACTAGTAAAATTTTTAAAAATCTTTTGCTTATTATTGAAATACTTTTACTCCTCTCAAATCTAGGTTCTACAGATTCTTCAGATGTTTGTCAAATATCACCAGTTTCACGAACTTTTCTGACCATTTCGACCATATTCTCCTCCTTCACACACATGCTGATGTTTATTATTTCAACCATTTATTTGGTTCCTAACACATACTACCATGCATTCACATCCTTATATTTCCAAACAAGCAAATCCATATATTGGTATCGTCTTGGTTTCATCTTTTTTGTGTCTGACATGTTTAACATGGTGTAGCATATGAAGAATTGACGTTGAATAGATATTTGTTTATAGATTCTTTGGAACCATTTTTTAAAAACTCTTCGGCTTTATCATTAAACAAGCTTCTTCCTGAATATTAATATATAAAATAGAAAACATATGCTTGTTTATTTTTAAATTTTTAATTTTTTAGTCGGGTGTGGTGGCACACACTTTTAATCCCAGTATTTGGGAGGATGAGAGAGGAGGATGAGATTGCAGGTTTAAGGTCAGCCTCAGCAAGTAGTGATGCTCTTAGCAACCTAGCAATACCCTGTTTCAAAGCAAAAAATAAAATGGATCTGGGGTGTAGCTCAGAGGTAGAATGCTCTTGTGTTCAATCTCCAGTACCACACACACACACACACACACACACACACACACAAATAAATAAATAAATATACAAATAAATAGATTAATAGATTTTTATGTTTTATTTTTTACAGTGCTGGGGATTGAATGAATCTAGGCCCTGGCACATGCTGTGCAAGTGCTTTACCACTGTACTATGTTAATTTGAGAACTTTTATATCCTTTTACCTGTTTGTATATGTAGCTTAGAAGTTCCTAAACACGGAGTATGCTTGGGGATTGGACAACAATTTACTATTAAGTCTAGAACTCCAGAACTATACAAAACTTACCTTCTAGCTGCCTACAAATAGCAAGCAATCAATATAGCTCACTAGTAGACCCAGTACCTCAAACTCTACCACTGTCATCTCCATTATCCTGTGAGTGGAAATTCATTGCAGACAGGTTTGCTGCAATGTGCTGTTTATATTTCACATTTTTTGCATATACTGTGAGGTAGGAGCCACCATATATTTATATATGTATATATTTTTTTCCAGAGACATAGAAATTTATTTTTGAAAGTAGGAAATACACATTCAAGGAAGAATGCAGGCCACCCTAAAAGTGAGAGGGGCCAACCATATGTTTTTATTCATCCAAATACTGATTTGACTTAGCACCAATGATTGAAAAGATTATTTCTTTTCTACTGCATTGCCAGGACACAACTGTGTGTACATCAACTCCCTGAATACAAGTGGACTGTTTCTATACTTATTATGTCTATTCTTCTGGTCTGTTTATCCTAGAGCCAACACTTCAGTGTCTTAATATCTGTGACTATATAAGTCGTGGTACCAGTAGTATAATATTTGATCTTCCATAAGACTGTCTTGGTTATTTTGGGGACTTTGCATTTTGTTATAAATGATGAAATTGTTTTTTTTTAAATTTCAAAAGAAAAGCATGTTGCAATTTGTATTGAGGGATTACATTGCAATCATAAATAAATTTGCAAAAATGAACATATAATCATCCATTTATTTAAGTCATCTTTAATTTTTTGCTAATACTATGTGATTTTTTGCTTAGCTATCATGTCAATTTTTGTGACGTTGATTTATTGACTATTTTTTGATGCTATTACAAGTAGCATACTTTAAAAATGTTTTTTAATTGTGAGTATAGAGTTTTTTTTACATTGATCCTTTATTTGGCAGTCTTTCTAAATTCTTTTATTAATTATAGTATTATCACATCTCTTCACTTTTTCACACAGCTCAGTAACTAAGTCAAGTTAGCTAGCTCCTATCCAAGGACAGACATATCCAGCATGCTGTCAGAAACTGGCCTGAGGGACACACATTGACTGTTCAAAATGTCGTTCCTTTAGAAAGCTTGAGTGAAAATTATACTGCTTTTAGATTATTAGCCCAACTTGAATTGTACGATTTTTTTCCCCCCTGGGCAGAAAATACTTCAGCAAAACAGCATCTAAAATTATGCTAACTACTACCTGTCAGTGCATTTAGTAAGATCAATTGCGATCTTAGATACATACGTCACTTCAATTATATCACAAGGAAGGAACGTCATACTATGTGGTTTCAGCCAATGTTTAAAGACATTTTAGAACAATTTTAGTGTCTCTGAGTTATGTGCCTGAAAATATTTCTAATTTGAAAAAAGAGCAAACAGGCACAAAAAAGTTCCAACTTACTGATTTTCCTAAATCAGAGAACGACTCTGCTTTAAAAACCCTAAAGCTAATAACAGTGATTTTACTGCTTGATTTCTGTCACAAGAGGACCAAATTAATGTAGAAGTAACTGTGAGAATTCACTTTGCTTGCCTGAGTATTTAAAGTGGGGCTAAAATACTAAAGAAAACATACTTATTTATCTTTGTTCAATACTGGATGAGGCAACTATTTAACACCTTGGTGTCATAGATTTTGCTGTATGCCAAACATTCCACAATTTAGTAATTTGACTCAACATCTTTCCAT
>PVLC010017647.1:0-33440 GCA_004027655.1 Graphiurus murinus
AATTCATTCATTTTCACTGATGCATTATATTCCATCTTAAGGATGCATAAAAATTTATTAGTCTATTCTACTGATGGATATTTGGGTTGTTTCCAGTTTGGGCATATTATGAATGAAGTTTCATCATTTTAATGCCTCAAATTGTTGCAGGAAATCAGCTTTGACTATAAAATGCAAAAGTCTTGTACTTGGAGGCCAGTCCTGGTTCTGACTGTTATTAACTTTATAACCTTGGCAGTTTACTTCACAACTCAGTGCCAGTTTTGTTTTCAGCAAAATCGGGAGAGCTCTCAGAAATCGCCTGCTCCTGGAAACCAGGTAGGGCCAGACCTAGTCAGAGTGGGCTGGGTGCCTGCAGGAAATTATCAGGAGGGAGACTGATTCACTCACTGTTGTAGCTGCTGAGCCTGACATGTATTAAACGCCCCCAAATTGTTGAATAAGTGCGCAAATGTTAATAATAGTTGGTAATTTCACCCTTAATCTTCCCTGTCTAAACAGTAAGCCTTCCTCATAGACTTTTTAGTCATATACCGAGCCATCATGGGATTCCTGGATCAGGATTAAAATGCACATAACGCACAAACGTGTTGTAGGGGCTCCTGCATTTATCTTAGCTGAAATATGCAATGTGAACATTGCTCCCTTTTGACTGTTTTCTTAGTCACTGTTTCTTTAACATGACATTCTACAAATGGGGGGAGTTGGTGTTTGGCCAGGGGTTGTGTCCTGTGGAGCACATCTTAACACTGACTTGTTGACTTATGCCTGAGAGCAGATGGTATTTATTCTTGTGTTTGACTTGGCTACTTTAATCTCCAGTCTACCACGTGCACTTAGCTTTTCTGATTCACTGTAAATACTTGTAATATTTACCAAATAGATTCATTTGTCTAATATCAGTCCAGTTGTGCTCATATCCTTCAGAAACACACTGTTATAATTATCCTTGTTTAGAAGCTTCTGGATAGGGACCCTGTTAGTGGTCATCTAGTCTGTGCCAAAACAACTATTTACTGACTGAGTAATTAAGCCAGCCAGTTGTTTTGGTTGCATGATACCCAAATAACTGGTTTGACTCCTGCAGAATGAGCGACAGTTCAGAAATTTTTTTTTCCATTTGATTTTATTAAGGGTGAAGACTCACTCTGTATATAACTAATTTTCACACATTCTATTAGCTAAATTGGGAATACTTATAATGATAAATATGAAAATTTATTACATTTGGACAACTTTTCCTTTTTCCCTTAATTTGGGGCTCTAATATGATAATCTGACTTTTAAGAAATCGCATCTAATAAATGGTGAGGCTTTTTATGATGGTTAAAGGAGACTTTCAAATCTTTCTGTTGGTACCTGATTCCTCTCCAAATGCCAACTTGGCAGCCCCTATGAATATTCTTTAGGGCTAAAAATGAACCCACCAGGAGCAAGCTCCATTTTTCTTAGCTTGTTCCCTCTTTGTTATCCCCTCCTTGGTGACTGACAATAGTCAGTTGCATGAACTAGAGACCTCTCTCCTACACCCACCTCAGTCATACCACTGGGGACATATTGAACCTTTCACTTACATCTTTGGTTCCTTATCTTTCTTATCTCCTCTGTCATCTCCACCTCCCTTTGCACTATTATAACTCAGGCCCTTAGCATTATTCTCCTGGACTAGTCTTTTGTTACCACCATTCCCCAAATCAACCCCCTCCTAGGCTTTCCATACTTTTCTCAAACCATTTTTCTAAAAGCAATATTAAACAATGCTATTCCTCCTTTAAAAAGCTTTTGTTGTCTTCTTGGAGCTTTTAGGGAACAGTTGAGAACTCATTTGTCAGCACATAAGGCTTCTTTGCACGAGGTGGCCCCAGCTGGTACTCCAGGCTCAGCCCCCTCCCCTCTCTGGCAGATATTTGTCACTCTAGTAGTAAAGAACTTCATCAAAGATGTCCTGCAGTTGGCTTGTGTGTGGCTGTGTTTTGTTTTTCCTTTTAATACTTGTACAACTTTACATGAATACATTCTCACGATGCAAAATCCATGCACATTAAGCTATGCAAAGTGTACTACAGAATTCCCACTTTGCCTCCACTCCAATCCCTATCCCCAATGCCCTGTCTCTACACATACTTTACTTTCATTGTGAACCATCCCTCCATATCTTCTGGAAAGATCCATGTCACTCTTCAGTACTGGGGTCCTGGGATTCTCAAATGCTGGCTGCCCTGAGAAGTGTTCTCTGACTCCCCTCTCCAAAACAGGTGTGCCTCCCCAGGCTTGCGTTTCTACCTGTACACACCTGAACAGTAGTGTTCAAGCTCACCCTGAGATTACTAACCTGCTTATCTTTCTCCTCGGCTAGAAGATAGGCTCCTTCAAAGAAGGGAGGGTTGTATTACTTGATTGCTGTCCCAAAATCATGCTCAGTAAACAGCGAAAGAAGAAATGAGCAAATTGTTTAACTTGTCATAGATTCTATTTGAAGTATGAGGCAGGAAATACTCATAGACAGAAGGACTTTTGAGTAGCAGAAAACAATCTTCTCTGCCTTGATAAGCTCGGAATATTTTCTGCCTAACCTAGAGTCAGAGAGATATAGAAACCTCAAGTAGTATAGTTCATTTCCTATGACATATAAGAACTATATTTAAGTACAAAACCTGTGAAAATAGAGGTATATGACTTTGCTCTCAGTATTCTGAGAAGAAGAAACTCCATTGACTATTTACCCTCCTCTTATTCAATGCTCAGATAAACATTACCTTGTTTTATTTACCTCCATAGGCCCAATGAGACCATTTGCCTCGAGTTCGCCTGTGGCCTCCTGTTTACCAGGCTTCAGTGGAGTCCTTCTGTTCCTATTAACTGGCCTTTCTGGGGTATTTGACACAGATGATCATTTTCAATTTCATGAAAATTTCTGTTCTCTTGACTTATCTCAGGTCATTCTTTGGAAGTTTTCTTTAAACTGTTTGAACTGTACATTTTCATCTCCTTGACTGACTTCTTTTCCTGAAAATCCAGGCCTTCCATATATATATGTGTATATGTATATGTATATGTATATGTATATGTGCTATATATGTATATGTACATGTATATGCATGTGCATGTGTATGTGTATGTGTATATAGACTTTTATTGCTGCATTGTAGTCTCACACCATAATGTAGTTCAGGGTGATACAGACATACATACACATAGCACTTGATGAGCTTCCCCTGAGTTCCCTCCCCACTCTCTCCCTTTCCCCATACTGATACTGAGATTGGCATTGGTAATTTCACATATGTACATAACTTCAGTGGAAGTTCTTCCATTTCTATTATTTTCTACTCATTCCACTTATATCTGTTCAAGTCCTATCCTTACCTCTCTTCCAAGGTGCCCTCCAGGCTCTCTGAGAATGTTACCACTTCCAATGTTTTCACTAGTAATTCCATGGCAGACATCCCGAACTGCCTTTGCCCTGTCCTTGTGAAGGTATGCTCTTCTGCCTTCACCTCCCCGTGTGAGGACCTCACTGTCCTCTTGACTTGAGTATTTCTCTCTACCCTAGATTCTTCTCTTTTGTATTCATTTCCCATCAGAAAGGGCTCCATAGTCCATAAAGGTGCTCAAGGAAGTTAGCTGGTGCTCACTTTTGGTTCTTTCTTCTTTTATTTTCCTTACAAAGAATGCTCATTGAGTTCCATCAATTCCACATTCTAAGACTGTTTTTAAATAGATCTTTCTAGCCGGGCATGGTGGTACACGCTTGTAATCTCAGTACTTGGGAGGTTGAGACAGGAGGACCCAGGTTTGAGGATCACTAAGAGCTACTTAGTGAAGCTCTCCACAACTTTTATTCTTTATTTCAAAATAAAGAATAAAAATAGGGCTGGGGGTGTAGCTCAGAGGTAGAATGCCTCTGGGTTGTATCCTCAGTACTGCAAAATAAAACAAAAGGAAACAAAAAAAACCAAAATAGATCTTCCTGCCAGTATCTTACCCCAGACCTGCATTCTCTCTTACTGAACTAATTTCAGCATTACAGTCTCTTTTCTGATCTCCTTGGCTCTCCTTCTATCAATTCATTCTCTACATTTCCTCTAGAGTAATTTTGCAGAAATGCAATTGGGATTGTGTCACTCCCCAGATTTAAATCCTTAACTGGTTTGCAAATGCTGTGGAGGTGAAAAATACAACGCATTCATCAGAGCAGAAACACAAACAAGCAACAACATTGACAACTCAGGTTCACCTAGTGTCTCCCCAAGTCCACCCACCATATGCAGATTGGTGCATATGCCATACCCACAGGACTCTCTCCCACCTCCTTGTCTTGTATTTCTCCTTCTCTCCTGCTGCCTTCCCACCCACTGTCTGCTACGTGGACCCCTCCTCTTCCTCTAAGAACAGCCCAAGCATGTCCTCTCATAAGAAGCCTTCCCCGTGGCCAGCTCTTTCCTTGGCTGTCTCATGATCTTGTGCACATGCTCTCCTTGCAGCACTAACTAGACAGACGGGATTGTGACCATCTGTCTACCCACCCGGTTTTCCCATTAGACAGAGATCTTAACATTTTTTCAGATATGACACATTTCACAGATGACATTCAATAGTGCAACACATTTCCACCAGTATTCCCAATGAGGTGGCTGTAACTCTCCTTTTCCCCCTCCCAGTCAAGAAAGCATATTATAATAGGAGTGAGAGTGACAGATGATAATGACCTTGGATCTGTCCATGTGCACATACATACACATTTATTTGTACTTGAAAGGTCATTTAGAACTCTCAATCTGGAGTCACCCTGCCCACTTTCAAATCCTACTTTTATTGCTTACTGCCCAAGGCCCAAAATGAATTATTTAACCCCCATAAGTCTCAGTTTCTTTCTCAGTAAAACAAGAATTGTAACAGTAAAAAGGACTCTTGAGAGGATAAAAAAAAAAGTTAAAAGAACTAATTCATGCAACTCACTTTGTACAGTAATAGGAACATGACGTGCTCCCAGTAAATTTTAGTTGTTGCTCTTATTTTATTATGACTGCCATTTGATATGGATTGATCAATTGCTCCTCCAGTGGACTATAGTAGCTCACTTTATTTTTCTGATGGAGGATCTGGCTTCATATGAGCACTTTTGTGAAGAGCCAGAAATAGTTATTATCCCTGAGACTTCTCTGAACTTTAGTTACTCAGAAAATTGGAAAAATAATGCCCATGACATTGGGAAAAATAGAAAAAACAGCACTATCGGAGAATAGTGAAATACGAAAGGCTCATGCAGTAGACCCTCAAATGTTCCTTGCTTTCACCTAGCCGAGCCTGCCAGCAGGAGTAGAGGAGAGCACACCTCTTCACATCTTTGGTGACAGAACTGCATTTAGATACAACAATGAGATCACTTTTGTTCAGTTATGTAGAGAAAACTGCTTCACCAGGAGAGAGTCCATCAACTCGAGCACCGAAGAGAAAGAAAAAAGCACAACGATTGGAAAGGAAATTCTTTAAGTGTGAATTTCTCCGAGTACAATATAAACCTTGTCAGTTATGGGATTCCAGCTGTTGTTTTATTGCCTTTAATTTCCCATTAGTGGTTCAATGTCTGGGAAAGGTATCTGGCCTCTAAGGAGGGGAACTAAGGTCGGAACTGTTGTTCCTGTCTCTGCCAACATTTTGAACAGTGTTTAAACAAAGCTGTTGAAATGATCATCTATCTTATCCCTAATTCTTATAAAGAGTGTTTGTGATTGAAATAATGTCTTTTGATATCTTTTCTTTCTTCTATTCTTGTCTTACCTTCATAAGGACATGAGATGTCGCAATAATGCAAGAGTCATTACATTGTGGCATTGCGGTGGTAGCTATTTACCTGGAGGGGATGTTGAGTGCCCTGGCAGTTTGGGGTGGACTCTACCATCTCATTCTACTCCTCTTGTTCCATGGATTGAAGGCCAATGCTTCTGAGTGTGTCTGTACTGCCAAATAGGAGGGTGTTCCAACCAGATGTACTCTTATTCCACCACTTACCCAACAGATGACTAGGTATCTTGCTGGGGGAATTCAGTTATGTTCACTAGCATGGTAAAATAAGACATTCCTTTCTTTTTTTTTTTTTTTTTTTTTTTTGCGGTACTGGGGATTGAACTCAGGGGCATTCTACCTCCGAGCTATACCCCCAGCCCTATTTTTTATTCTTTATTTTGAAACCGAGTCTGACTATGTTGCGGAGTGCCTCACTAGGTAGCTGAGGCTGGCTGTGAACTTGGATCCTCTGACCTCAGCCTCCGGAATGCTGGGATTACAAGCATGCGCCACCACACCCAACTCAAGACATTCCTTTCTTGATCCTTATGAAGACTGTAAGTATCTGAACTTCATCCTAGTATAGACAGCAGTACAATGTAAACTAACATTTAAATTATGATAGGTTGATAGTTATTTTTGGATCCTTAAATACTTCTAATTTATATTGTCACATTAATTCTCACAGCACCCATTTGAGGCACATAATATCACATCATAATCCAATATCATTTTCTTTGTGAGATGAGGTTTCAAAGCTTCTTAGAAGTGGAGAGTATATAACCTATAAGTGGAAGGGATGGAACTCAAATCTACATTATACTAAATAAAAAAAAAATTCTGTGCTAAACTACCCATCCAGCTTTTCCTAAAAGACAAAAGCAGAATTTCTTTTGCTTCTGAATCTGAGTTTGCATTGCTAAGAAACTTGAGGTAGTAAGAGGGAGAGCTATACCGTTGTGGTGGCATGCACTTGTAATCCCATTCCTTGGGAGGCTGAGACAGGAGGATCACATGTTCGAGACCAGCCTCAGCAAGTTAGTGAGACCCTGTTTCAAAAAAAAGGCTGAGAGTGGTGTAGCTTCGAAAAAGAATGCCACTGGGTTAAATCTCTTGTACCAGAGGGAGGGAGGAAGGGAGAGAGAGAGAGAGAGAGAGAGAGAGAGAGAGAGAGAGAGAGAGAGAGAGAGAGGGAGAGAGAGAAATTGCCTTGCCATTGATTTTGGGGGGCATAGGTCTTCAGATTTTAATTTACCACTACTTAGTGTGTCTGTATTCGTAATCATCTATGGAGCCTTGAAGAGCTGATCAGAGATTCCTTATTGTTAGCACTTCACATTAAAGACATGAAGATTTCCACAGAAGAAACTAAAAAATCCCCCTTAGTCTCCCCTGTCTCTCTCACATGCCTGATTTTCATATCTTCCTGTGGGGTCTCAGGGGTTCAGGTAATGAAATGCAGGTGTATCCTCTGGCAGCCAGAATATGAAGGTTACAAACATTTGGTTAGAATATTCAGCACTTACAAATGCTAACCTTGTAATAGCAGTGTTCCTATTATTCCTAACCCCAGAGTCAAGATTTCCTGGTCCTGAGCACTAATATGAGCCATATTCTTTTACTGTTTAATAACAGACACAATGGTCAGTTTAAAGTGTTCAAGGGTTAAATCAGTTGCAGTAAGATGATGTAACATATGCAGAAAACCACACAATAGCAGTTAATACCTGAAAGCTCAATTGAATTCCATGAGATTTTTACTGGAAGATACTAGAGAGCAATCCATGTTTGAGAAAAGCAATCAGCAACCATCAGTTGAGTCATATTGTTTTCTATTAAGCAATGTAGAAACATTTTTTGTTCCTGTGCGTTCTGCTAGCCCTTACTATTTCACCTCTTTCCAGTTAATGGGTGGGTTATTATTGAGTTTTGCTGTTAACCTTGCAAATTATACTAATGGTATTCTCATTACAAGCCCATTCTCTAACTGGCTTTTTAAAAAAATGATAATATGCAATTAGTTATATTTTTGGCAATATTTCCCCATACCATTACATAGCAGATATCAGATGTCAAAATACGGCAGTGCCTCAGAGACCATTGTCATGGGTGCTCCCTTAGCGAGGTTGAAGCAGATGGTGGTACAGAAGGGGTGGGAGACCTTGACTCCCATGTTCCCAAAAAGCAGAGCAAAGCAGGCGATATTCTGCCAAAGCCTGGCAATATTTGGCCTCAAATAAAGTTGGACCTTGTCCTTCTGTTTCTCTATCTTTTCCCCACCTTCTGCGTGGAGATGTTGCCTGTCTCAGTTGTCGGGCTGTTATGTAAATCTTGCCAAGAGGCATGTGTGTGAAACAAATCATGAATCCAGGCATGGGAGGAGCCACCTTGGTGCTTTCCATCTCCAAGTAGGAGCAGAAGTCACAAAGAGTGCATGGACATTAAAGGTCAAAGGTTTTTCCCAGGACGGAAATTCTAAAATTCCATTCATCATTATTTTTCTGATGATGGATGATCAGAGAGTTTTCTCTTTTATGTGTCCAAATGATGGTTGTGTCTGCATGACTTGTAATTATTGGACTCTATAAAAACTTAGTCATCCAAGTGGCTGGCTCCTGTGGTGCCAATCATATTGAGAGATGAAATTTTAGTCGTTAGAGACATGATAAAACTTCCATTATTAACTCTAAACATTGATTTGGTTTAAATAAAGTCTTCTGTCTTAGTTGCAGCCATTGATGCTTTCACACCTATAATCCAGGAATAGTATTGCAGGGAAGCAAACTTCTTAGTAATCCTTAAAATAGAAATATGAATAGAAATTTTGATTCCTACATTTTTAGTAGCATTGTTCTCGCAGCAGCCATTAGCTTCTGGTTTAGTCTTTTTTTGTTGAATTTTATGATTTTGCTTTTTTAAAGGATGCAAAAGACATCACTTATGACAAAGTGGTAGTTTTATATCTTTCCACTGAATTCTGTCACTTTAGAGAGCAAATCTGGATAAGATGTACAGGTTCCTTTACACTTTGACCACAATTATGGAGTCATGGAGAAGTGAAAAATGACCATAGCCTTCCCTTGGCAAAATTTGAGGTAGTTGGAAAGTGCATGACCCCAGTGATTGCCCTCACGGAGCCCCTTTTCTTCTGACATTTCTGTCTCTGCCCCTCCGTGATGTCATACTCATTATGCCTTTCATCCCCACCCAAACGTGCTCTTCAGAGGCTGTCTGCATTGAACTGGAGTCACACATTTCCACTCAGTGTATTTTAAATCAAAGTCAATGTATCACCTCTCTTGAGAGAATTACCTTTTATTCCTTATCTATGAATACTAAGAAAGAAGCTTTGAAAAATGCTTTAGAATCAGCAAGTGCAGAGCTGCAGTGAACCTTGAAAATGTCTGATACATTCCTTAATTCATCCATTTGTCCATTTTTTTCTCATTCCTTTTTCAAAAAATATTTTAATGTCTCTATACTCGGTGTCATATTGCCTATTAGGAATAACTAATTCATAGTTTTTCCTGATACACCTCAACTTTACCACCAACCTAGTATATGAGGAAGCACAGAAAGAAATGTAATTAAATTTTAAAAATTATAGGTGCAGTGGTGTTGCTTTACAAAATACAGTGTAGAAGGAAAATGAAAGGTAGGTACTATGAATGAAGTTGGTCAGGGCTTCATGGAGGAGGCTATGTTTGACCAAGCTCTTAAAGGAAAAGTATGTCCACCAGGTAAGTAGATACAAGAAGGGCATTCAAGGAGAAACTTTGGAAGAACAAGAGAGGAAAGAATATTTTAGTGATAAAAGAGCCACCAGGGCACAAGATAGCATTGCATATTCAGGGACCTGTAAGGAGTTCACATAGCTGGAATTCGAGGTTCATGAAAGAAGAGACTTCATGGGAACTGATACGTTTATTTTATGATGGTTGTTAAGGTGAATATTTTTGTTGTATTGTAGTCCAGACATAATGCTGCCCACATGTCTCCTCTAGTCCACATGGTAATTAGCTTGAGCTAAGCCCTGAAAAAAAATTGGACACAGAAGAGACATGGCTAGAATTGTTTTAACAAAAAGAAGACTGGAAAAGTGGGAGAACATTGATGATAAATATTTGGAACTTCTCATAGGATGGAGTCTGAACAAATTTAGCAACAAAGAAAGCTCAAGGAGGTCTTGAGTAGATAGAATCAACTCTCTTTGGTCAATAATTGAAAGCGGATGATAAAGAAGCAGTCCTTGGGAAATTCCAGTTTCTAATGAGGATGGTTACGTGGTATGGCATTTCAAGGAGTCCAAGTCTGTGGGAAAAGATAAGCTAAACTCAGGGAATGTATAATGGAGGTTGCAAGTAAGACAGCCAGGAGAATTATTTTGCAGACATTTAATTATAGGGGTCTGCTGCTCAGGATATAAGCTGAGTCTATAGGGGCATATTTGGAAATATCAGTGATTACCCAGTAAGCACTTGAAGGGTGAAAAGAGAAGAGAGAAATATTGGGAGACTGCTGTATGCAGACATTGAAGGAGGTAGAAGAGTTATCACCCAAAGAAGTAAAAAATGAATAATGACAGATATAGAAGAACTAAGAATGGGAAGAGAAAAGAGATAAGGGTGTAGTCCAATGGTGAAACATTTACCTAGCATGTGTAATGATCTGGCTTCAATCCCAAGCAAAACACCACACACACACACAGACACACAGAGTTGTAGAAAATAACAAAAGAACTGTAAGCTACGATTGTTAAATCAGAGTTTTAATGACACAGTGAAAGTATTGATGTAGAAAGGAGGGAGGGAGAGACGAGAGATAAGAGCGAGCAGAAACACAACAAAATGACTTATTTTTTTTTTTCGGTACTGGGGATTGAACTCAGGGGTGTTCTACCTCTGAGCTATACCCCCAGTGTTATTTTTTTTATTCTTTATTTTGAAACCGAGTCTCACTAAGTTGGGAGGGCCTCACTAACTAGTTGAGGCTGCCCGCGGACCCGGATCCTCAGGTCTCAGCCTCCCAAATGCTGGGATTACAAGCGTGCGCCACCACGCCAGGCTTAAAAATGACTTTTTTTGTGTGTGTCTGGTACTGGAGATTGAACCCAGGGGCATTCTACCTCACAGTTACAACTTTAGCTCTTTTTATTATTATTTTTTTATTTCAAAACAAGGTCTCCCAAAAGTTGCTGAGGGTCTCACTAAGTTGCTGAGGCCAGCCCTGAACCTGCAGTCTTCCTTTGCCAGCTTCCCAAGAACTGGGATTCCAGTCATGAGCCACCATGCCTGGCAACAGAATGGCTTGCCTTTTGGTGACTTTTTAAAATGAAAAATACAGACTAGACACATACATGGGGTGTAACAGTGAGAGACTGTTGGCTACAGGAAAAAGACTAGAGACAAAAGGACACGGTCACACAGTGTGGACTTGATGGGCATGAAAGGGTATCAAAAGATGAAGTCAGCATCTAGGCCATGCTAAGGATCTTAAACTGTATCTCAAAAGCAACATCAAAGCATTTTAAGTAGGGCACAGATAATTTCAGGGTTGTGCTTTAGAAAGAACATTCTGACGGCTATGGGAGGAAGTTTGGATTGGAGCCAGCCTGAGAAAAGAGATAAGCCGAGAGGTTGGTGAAATCCCAGCCAGAGAGGAGGAGAACCCTCAAGAAGGTATGCCAAGTGGGCACCAGCCCTGTGACTGCTATCCGAGATTCTCTTATCTGTCCTTGATAGAGGGGCCTTTTCAGTGGATCCAGCAGTCCTGATAACAGACATTAGTATGAGCGACCAACCATTTGCCCAAGTTAGCTCTGAAGGTGGGCACGCTTTGTTGCAACTCTGTATAATTATCCGTGGCCTTTAGTGGAACAGAGCATGTGTTTTTCACCTCCATGTGGCCACAGCTCTAGTCTTGAGGAAAGATTGTGGCTTCAGCACCACTGCAAAGTTGCTCAGATCCAGGAGGACACAGATTTACCTCTGAGTACTCAGCAGCAGCCGATGGAGGCCTGCAGTGCACAGCTTCTCCCACTACCTAAAGGTATTTACTAATTTCCTCCCATTCCTTACACGGGAGAATTGGCAGTCTTGGACTTTTTCACCTCCTCTCATCCAGGATACAAATAGTTAATCTATAATTTTTAAAAAGTGGTTCTCAACCAGGGGTCATTTTTCTGGTCCAGGGGACAACTGGCAAAGCCTGGAAATAGTTTGGTTGTCACAACTGGCAAGAAAAAGCCAGGTCAGAGCTGGGACGGAGGGCAGTGGTTGAGTGCTTGCTTAGTATGCACAGGGCCCTGAGTTCAATTCACAGGACCAAAAACAAAACAAAGAAAATGTTAGGTTACTACTGGAATTTAGTGGGTAGAGGCCATGGATGTTGCTAAAGATCCTACAGTGCAGTACCCCCCACCTCCTGCCATACACACCAAAACTACCGATCACAACGAAGGATTACCTGGCTCTAAATGTCACTAGTGCCGAGGCTCAGAAAAAGTGCTTGGATACTCTCCTCTTAAGGAAAGACATTTTATTTAATCACTTAACACAGAGAGGGACTTTTGGCATAATCTATTTCTAGACATTTATGTGTGTACTATAAAATGAAATGAAAAAATTGAATATGCTGTTTGAGTATATAAAACCAACTTAAAAAATCTACTCAATTAGTTAGCATTACTCTAACTGATTTTTTTTTTAATTCAATAATTTGAAGTATGCATAGAGGAGCTAAAATTTTCTACTGTGGTTATATCTTTAAACCATGAATAGATAAAACAAAAATTAAAAGCTTCAGGAGTTTATCAGATTTGGGACAAAAATATTAGTATTTTCAAGTGCCTGTAAACTTTTCTTGCATATGCTCAAACTCTGATGGGTCATAGAGAATAACTAATGCCATCATGCCCCCATTGGAATGTGATCCAAAAAGGTGAATACCCTAACCCCCTAACCTTTGTATTTGTACATTCAGCTTTAGAGAACTGACATGAGATACTGACTATCTCTCTAGAATATTACCTCAACTTTCTTCTATTTGCCAAGAAAAGATTTTATTTATGTTACAATCCTCTCTTTTTGGACATTTCTAGGAAAGAAAAATTCTGGCAGAATGCAATAGATCTATGCCTTTATAAGGCAGGAGGCAATTCACACATCCCACAACTACTAAAAATGTATTAGGTTTATATTAGAAAGATAATCTGTCTTCTTAGCAAAGCTTCATTTAGTTTTTGCTGTATTCTGACTTTCATTTTTTCCAAGCCATTATTTATGATGTTAAAAAACAAAATTAAAAAATCCTATTGCATCTGTAATAAACTAAAGCTCAAAAATATGTCAGTAAGGCAGATTTTTAAGCATTCAACAATTTAAGCAAATGGTTAAAAAAATTCTCTGAAAGGGTTAGATTCTATACTAAAATAAAGTAACTCGTTGGAATTAGCAATGAGTTACATAGGAACCCCTATACTGAAATAAACTAACCTCTTTGGAATTAGCAAGGAGTCACATAGGAATCCCAAGAAGGCAACCTGAGATGGAGATCGAGCCCACTGTGTTCTTTCTCTTAGCAGTGCACTATTAGAAGCTTATTCTAAGTTACATCTAAATAAACTAGAAGGATGATCTATCTATCTATCTATCTATCTATCTATCTATCTATCTATCTATCTATCTATCTATCTATAGAATAGGATTACCTTGAGAGGCCAAATCCTAGGAAGTACTAAAATTCAATTCTTCTATGGTTAAAAACATCAAAAACAAAGTTAAAAAAAACACAAAAAACAATTTGATTGTAGAGAAACTTCACTGTTGTTTGTTTTGAAATACAATTTCAATATTTGCTCTGATTTCAAAAGAAGGGAATTTGTCCATTTAATCAATAGCTTGCATTAATAAGTACCCTCTTGTCTCAACTTCTATAAGAAACCATTCACATCTCTACTACTGCATATACTACACTTAGTTTGATTTATCCCTTTATGTGGTTTTTACCCCATTAGAATGAAGGACCTTGCGCTATGGTCCTCTTTAGCTTATTTTTTTTTATTCCCAGTGCTTGGCCTAATTATAAAAATGGAAGGGAGGAAGGATTGATGGATGGAAACAATGAGTTAATCTATTAAGAATAGGTTAAAAACAGTATTAATTTGGAACCAATGACATTTGAAGCATATACTAGTAATTAATTATTTTCAGATAAAACAATTCAAAGCTTCCGGGTGAAAGATGTTTAGGAAATATTGCACCAAAGTTTTAGGCGGAATAGGTGTATGATATTTCAGAGATTCATTTGAACACAGAACACCCACTAACCTTTCTAGAAATGGTATTCAGTAAAACTTTGGAGAGAGCTGGTTCACATCCAGGGGCCTTCAGTGGGCCATCTCAAAAAGGAACTTCAGAGCAGTTGGTGAGAAGAAAAGGAATAAATTAGGAACTTGAGAGGTGAGGTTTTGGAAACTTAACTCTCAGCACAACTAGTCTGGGTTTGTGAAAAAGGTAAATTTTCTTATCAACCTGTCATAGATAAAATGATAATAAAAATAATAGCAATAATAACACACAAATTTTTCGATGAGTAGAATTCCTAAATTAAACTACTGACAAGATACCTAATTGTACTTGCAATCTTTTCAGTTTTATCTTTTCCTACTCATATATACTAAAATGGATTGGACTGTTGTGTTTTGCCTAATCAATAACCTAACTGAGAGACCTACCCTTTCGACTTCTAACTCTGTGATGACATTTTTGAAGGTTCTTTGCCTCTCTCTTCCCACTCTCATCACATGGAGCCCTTGCTGTCTTTCAGACATGCTGAGCATAATCTCAACCCAGGGGCCCTGGATCATCTTTTCCCTATACTTAAAAAAAAAATCTTTAAATATCATGTTTTACTCTGCTTTCTCAAATGGTACCTCCTTAAACATTCCTTCTCTATTTAAAATATCCTACCACTCCTCCCTCTTAATCTTTATTTTTCTTGGTAGTACTGACTGCTGACATATATTGTGCATCACTCATTTACCTCTATTGAAATATAATCTTTATAAGGCATTGAGTCAGATGTTAAGAGCGCAGTGGTAAACAGGGTTCAGATGGTTCTTTTTTTCCTGTAGCTTGCAGGCTTAGATGAAATTAGGTCCTGGGCATCTCCTGCCTGGACATACTAGTATTATGGGACACTTCTTAGCATCTTTGAGAAAGTAAGAAGACCAGGATGGTGTAGCAAAACTCAATTTTGCATGAATTTGCCAAAGGGATGAGAAAGTCCTGGTCATAGAACTTCTTCACAACATTGTGGTGAATTAAATATGCCTTTGTAAAAGGTGAAGTGCTATGTAATCACATTTTATTATTATAAGTGTTTAGCCAACATTTACTTTTCATTTAAGGTTGTATTTCTGGGCCAAATTAATAAAAAAGGACACATTTTTCAAATGAATAAATTGCCCCTAGGCATAAATTAGGTACATTCAGAAACACTTTAGCAATTTCAGGTTCACCAACTTTTGAAATTCTGATGCTGGAAGGGACCTTAGAGATCACCTAGTGCAACCCTCTCATTTTCGTATTTGTGCTTACAGCACTAATTATTACAATCTGCTGCTCTGAGCAGTGGTCCAGAGACATTAGCAGACCCGTAGGAGTGCTCTACAGACCTGGCCTCTAATTGGCAGGTACAACTCAATCTTGGCATAAAAGAAGGAATTTGTTTTTATCCTTTACTGCAAACAGAAAATGTTGGTTCACATTCAGTGTTTCTTTCCATATTGAAGAATGAGAAAGGAGGGCTAGATTAAGCATTAGAAACTAATTGATTTTGTCTTTCTTTGCTGACTTATATTTTGTTATCTGGAGAAAATAACATGGATTGAAATTTATTCATTCAGTGTTGTGAACTGTTGTAATGTGAATAATCTGATGTCCACATTCAGTGGACTGCATGATCCAACTGAACATCCAAAGAGTAAATAGCAAAAGTGATACTGCAACGATCACACTACAGAAAGATAAGCTTGTCCTTTTATCAAGATACATTCCAAGGATCAGTGTGGTCTTTTTCCATGAGCTGTTTCAAAAGTCAACTTGTGGAAATGAATGTAGACATTCATGTGACTCTAAGAAACTTGAGTATTTCACTATCCTTAAAGTCTGCTAACAATTAAAAAAAAGTCATAAATTACAAATGTGATCTAAAACTCATTTTGTTTCTTTTAGTGCCCTCTGCCCATTTTTAGTTTTTTTTTAAAAATTTGTTTTTGTTTTATTTTGGTTTGTTTGGAAGGAGGATAAGGAGGGAACATTATGCAACTGTCAATCCTTTTTATTCTTCATCACAGTATTTTCATTAATTAAATTCAAGGTGACTAAAATATCCTTCTATTCATAAGCATTACTCAAATTTACAGGGCTGGCCTACATTTTTATTATAATTGGTTTAAAACTTTCTGTAATATATTGGCAGGAGTAGGATTGATAAATTGAACATATAAAAATAGCGAAGTAATACTTTTCACTTGAATATAAACTCTATTATATGTTCAAGTTAATATACATTTATATATACTACCCATTGGGAAAAAATTTAAAAATTATATAATATCTAAGTGACTTTAATTTTGCAATGTATAACATCTGGTTTAACTAATTCTTTTATATGTGTTCACTTGTCACCTTGGAACTGTGGACATAGGCTAAACTGTTTACCAAATGGATTTCTAAACACAGCCCTACTGTTAAAAATGAACAAGACTAAGAGAATTCAAGCACCTTACCAACATATGACTAACACTTCTTAGCAATAAACCTCCATAGATATAGATCTGTGTTTTGTAATGAAAATATAATCATAAAACTCACACTGACATTTCTATCCTGCCAAGCCACGTTACCACCAACAAACATGTTAATACCTGACAGCTTATTTCAGCACCTTTATGTCAGAAAATGAGGAAATGCCAATTTTATTCAGAACTCAACAGATTCTACCTACTTAGGCATCTCCCAACTTCTGGGTTGAATAGAAGTTTTAAATTTTGATTGCTCAATTACTGAAATATATCCGTTAGGGATGGTGTTTCTTACTCAAGAAGTAAAGGTGGTTTTTTTTTCTTTTTTTTTCTTTTTAATGAAATCTTACTACTGTTTCACAGTTTTTAATGTAACATGGTTTCTTTAACAGGGATATTTTGTGACAGAATTATTTTTTCAGCTTCTGGGTACTTTATTCCCATGTGTTAAGACAAATGTTGCCTATCATCAAGACTACTTTATACATTTCATGATTTAATTTTAAGTCATTCATTCTACAAATATTTATTGAGCTCCTTTTCCAGGACAGGCAAGAGTGTGTCAGGTGCTAAGGGTTCAAAAATGAATAAAACATATACCCTTCCCACCAGGGGCACACGAGGTGACACAGAAGATATCAAAGCAAATAGAGGTTTGTAATATATTATTGTAAGTAATGCGATCAAGTTATGAATTAAGACACTAGAAACTCAAGTGCACTAGCATGGGCAACTTATAACAGAGCAAGAAGAGAAGACATGAGTTTTAAATCAAGAGAAGCAGAAATTTCTAAGAAAATCAGAGCAGAAAGTGTATTTTGGAGACAGAGAATGAACAGCATAGTCAAGAACAGAATGGCTTGTGAAGGAACATTCATATTTAAGTACTGGCACAAAATGGATTGGAGAGGCCAGTTGGAGAATCATGCTGGGGAAATGGGTGAGCCATATTTTACAGAGCCTAATAAAGGTCACGAGAAGGAAGTTGGACTTTATTCCAATAAAATGAAACATGACAAGGTATTAAAACACTAATTTAGACTTTTAAGACCATTTCCTGTTTTTCCACCTGTCAGTTAAATATTAACATTTTGCTTGGCTTCAGTTACATTTCCCTGTTCTGAAGAATGGCGTTAGCACCAGAATATTGTGGCTGTGGAGAGCAATCTGAGCACAGTCATATACTGCAAATGCGTGGAGTTACTCTGAATGGCGGCATCCAAGAGACCCACATGAAGCCCTGCTCATCCGTCCCCAAAGAGACTAATGTCCAGAACCAGTTTGGAGAATCAATTGGGGAACTTCAGAACAAAGCCCTGAAACACATACCTGTGGTCATAGCCAGACGACTTACATGTGGGTGGAGTAGACAGATGGCTAGGTGGTGAAATTTAGAGAACATTAAAAGAAATAACTGTCCCACAATAGCTAGCAGCCATAACTTGATTCATTCCACTGGGGAACAAATCATCTGTGGATTGGCAATTAGAGAGCCAGGCGTGGTGGCACATGCCTGAAATTCTAGTACTTGGGAGGCTGATGCAGAAGGATTCAAGTTCAAAGTCAGCCTCAGCAACTTAGCAAGGCTCTCAGCAACTCAGGGAGACCCTATTTCCAAGAAAACAAAATAGGGTTGGGGGTGTAGTTTAGAGGTAGAATGCTTCTGGGTTCAATCTGCAGCACCACAACAAACAAAAGAGAGAGAGAGAGAGAGAGGGAGAGAGGGAGAGAGGGAGAGAGGGTAGGGGAAAAAGGGAGAGGGGAGAGGAAGAGAAATGCCTATTAAAGTTTAAGCATTTTGCCTAGATGTTATCACTGGAGATGATAGCATCCATATAGCCATGGTTACTTGAAAGGCACCGGGTGCTCCATGACCTATTTCAGAATTTTGAGTAAATTTGCCTCCAACATGGGCCAATGAAGAGCACAGCAAAAAGTCACCAGGAGCAAACCAAGAGCTCAGATAGGGCTAGGGAGAGGCATTGGGAGGGCTTGCTTGCTCTGGACATAACCATGCAATATTAATTATGAATGTTTAGAATCCTGGTTCATTAAAAGTCATGAAGCAAACAAACAAAAAGCAAAACAAAACAGCAAAAACTACTTGAGTCTAATAAATTACAGGTGTCTGTGTACCAGGTGCTAGATTTGAGTTGACTTATTTTCCAGATCTGAAAGGACCCTCTGCCCTCCCTGGATTCTTGTCATTTAGCTTGGGCAGCACCGGGCTTGCCCTTCTGGCATCATACGGCTCCTACTCGTCCTCTTGGAACAGAACACTTCTTTATATTAGTTCCATAATGTATCTCCCTGATTTCAGAATGGCCACCTTGCCATGGCCTCCAGTTCTATCACCCCAGGACGGTCCATGGCTACTGGTAGGTCTGAACAGTCCCTGGAGCCTTCATTATGTGTTGGTCATTGTCTGACACCTGTTACAAGCCAGCTCAAGGCTGAATGTGCTTAGGCTCCTGAGGTCGACCTTGATGATCAGAATCCTCATTTTGAGCTCTTCTCCGCCATGTTGGTCCTCTGTGTATGCTTAAGAAACCTCCTCTTCCGTATTAAAGCCCCTGTGCCCTTCTCCCTACCTGATGAACTGCCATTCCTTTTCTGAATTTGGCCTTCCACTATAATGGCATGTACAAAGCATTGAAGACTGAAGCTCTAGAACCCACTAAATGGTCAAGGATTTGGTCCAAGTTACTTCTTCCATTTCAATAACCCTGACCTATGTATAAGTGTTGAGAAAGTGGGAGATGGGGTTGAGTATTAATGTCCCCAAATCCCCATTGTCACATTGTATATTAATATAAAAGAAATATGGGCTAGAATAATCATTATTATAATCTGATAATATTTATTAATGCTTACTGTGTGCCAAGAATGTGTATGTATTTTGCACAGGCAAAAATAAGAGTCCAGCTTTCTTTTATTTTATAGACCATTATGTTTGATAGTGACATGATCTCAGAGCTCATTTGCTGATTTCCCCAAATCAGCACCTCTCTGTCTGTCTTGGCTCATCCTGAGAACTTGCCCCTCCCTAAGCACATATACGCATGCATGCACACTTCCAGGCACAAACATAAATATTTTCAATTTCCTTCTTAATTGTGCTGCATTAGAGGTTTGCAGCAGCCTTGCTGGACATCCATGCTGATAGTATTCTGTGTGTGTGTGTGTGTGTGTGGTACTGGGGATGGAACCCAGGGACATTCGACCTCCAAGCTACACCCCCAGCCCTGTTTTTTATTCTTTATTTTGAAACAGGGTCTCCCTAAGTTGCAGAGTGCCTCACTAGGTAGCTGAGGTTGGCCTCGAACTTGGATCCTCTAGTCTCAGCCTCCCAAATGCTGGGATTACAAGCGTGCGCCACCACGCCCGGCTTCCATGCTGATAGTATTCTAATGTTCACTTATGAGTGAGTGCATCAAGCACCACTTATTTACAGGCAATTTGGGAGTTTTAAAAGTGTATTCACAATACAACAAAAATGCACGCAAGACTTTATGAGCCATAGAATAGAGCTTTTTGAGCAATGTCATAAATAAGCATTTTTTTCTTCAGTATTTCCCACTTTAAAAATAGCCAAGTTGGAACAAATTTCTTAAGCGTCCCAGGAAGCCCAGGATTTAAAGAAAGTGGAAAGAAACATAGTTCCCACCTGTGCCTTGACCCATTTTCCAAGATAACAAACCAGAGATCCCCGTCTCCCTTTCCTCCAAAGAAACCCACCAGGCTGTAAGGGATTCTTGATTATTTCCATAATTTGCCAGTACCCTATTTTCAACTTTCCCATGGAGAAGGAATCTCTGACTAGTAGAAAAGAACATTAAAAAGCTATCTGGACATAATTCTGTCAAATACCCATGGTTTCATCATAAAGCACTCAATTTAAGTAGCAGTTCTCCAGGGGAATGATCAGGGTACTTCCTCTAAAACTCAACAAATTCCCTTTCCTCTTTCACAGATAAGTGCCAGATATTAGACGTGACAGCCTGGATTCAGAAATTTGGAGTATCTCCGGAGTGACAGGACATTAAATCCATGCTATTTAACATTGCCAAACTAGTATTCTGGTTTGTCCTCAGACCCCCAATTGTGTTTTATTTATTTTTTTCTGATTCCAAATTTCTGGCTGTAAATGTCAATTGTGTTTGCCTACTTTAACTAAAGCCTTTAGATTGCATCAAGAAAATATAGACAACAGAAGGGAAGGTTGAACTAAGGGAATGTACAAGACTGAATGAAAGTTGACATATGATTAATAAAATACAATTATATGTGTAAATATAAAAAATAAAATGATATGGATTATGGATCTGGAATTAATTTCTAATCTCTGTCATTTTGATGAAATTCATACTTTGATTGGTGAGGAAACATTTCTTTTCCTACTCTGTTCCTCCAATTTCCTTGAGTTGGGTGTGTATCTCTTAATAAATGTCTGTGTTCTACTTTGCTGTGCTGGACTGTTAGTTCTTTGTAAAAATAAAAAATTGTCAAATACAAAGAGTTATCTGTTTTAAAAGGCAATGTGATATGGTAGGAAAAGCTGGAGAATCTGAGTAGAAGTCATGGGTTATATCAATATCAGCGAGTTTATTGCTAAAGATATCTGAAAGCTGGGTGTGGTGGTGCACACCTATAATCCCAGTACTTGGGAGCCTGAGACAGGGGGATCACAGGTTCCAAGCCAGCACATTGTGATGTTTTCTGGGCTTGTCCTTTTCTTGTAAGAGACTGTGCTGAACATGACCAAGGCAACCAACACATGCTAAACTTTTTCCAGTCTTTTCCCTTAAAGCTACAGATGTTTTAGATACATACTCTGTGTTGCTCAAGGTACTGTAGTTTTGGGATTCATCATGCTTGTAATTATTTCCTGGTCACTCACTATCTGAATGCTAAGCCATTGCTCTATACTTCAGGATTTTGTTCTCATAGTACCCTACCTAGAGTTTTTGTGTTCTGTACTAGTCCAGAATACTTGGGTTATGCTGTGGTAAGGAGCAATCCTCAAAATCCCAGAGGCTCAAACAACATTCTCACTCCTTCTACATGCCTATCTTGGGGCCGTAGGATGCTGCATTCTACATATTTCCCATCCAGACACCTGGGTTCTGAGGTCTCCATTATCTACTATATCATCTGTTCTCAGAGAAGAGTGCAGCATATGTAGTGGTAAAAGAATTGAAGACTGCTGACTTGCTGTGGTCCATATCATTTGGAATCATTGGCCAAATAAAGTCATTGAATAATTACAAATGGTGCAGGGAAATGCACAGTCCTTCCTAAGTACTCCGTGAATACTCAAGTCCTAAACTGCCTTCTTCATCTCTGAGCACTTTCACATGCTGTTCCCTCTTTGGGGGACGCCCTTTCCTCTCTCTCCCCTGTTTTGTGAAGTATTAATTAAACAAAGTTCACATGTACTCTATGCTGTGAAACATTCTTCACCCTAATATTGAAGAATAACCCATACTCTTTGGTGTTTTTAGAGAATGTTGCTTCGACATTTACAAAACTGCCTTCTAACTATGTGTGCATCTGATTCTTCCACTGGAGTTTGGATTCCTTGAGGATATGATTTTATGAATTTTTCAATTCTAAGTGCCCATACAGTGCTAGGCACATGATAGATTCTTAAAAAAAAAAATTAATATGAAGTGAATTTGGAGGAACCTATTATAAAATATATGACTGATTTTTTCTTTAGATTAAGATTTTAATTACACATTTTGATATAATGGGGATTCAAATTTAATGAAGGAATTTGATATTATAGTTATTTTTATTTTAAATGGTCTTTTCTTTTTTTTTTTTTTTTTCATTCCATCTTCCATTATGAGACCCTGGGCTTTCAAAACAACATTCTTGGCCTACTTCAATAGTCTCCCAGCTGATATGCTAACTTTTACAACTTCTCATTGATTCTACAGCTAAGACAATTACTTCCCACCATGAAAAAGTTGTTTTGACCACACCATCCCCAAGAACCCACAGTGATTTCCTATCATTTGCCAGTTCTCACTCTCATGTGCTATCAAGTTTGGAACGAATTTTCCATCTCATAAACTATTCCTGGTTGCTGTCATATGTTCCTTCTTAAAGCCTCTCATTTCTTTCACTGTCAACTGACTTCCCATGATTTCAGGATTAAGTCAAGACAATTTTGCATCTTTTCTAAGAGCCTTTACAGCCTCAACACTTCATTGCTCTCAACTCTTCTGATTCAATCCTCTAAGTTCACACACTTCTTATTCCTTCTAAGTTCACACATGTAACTTATTTAAATGTTTCCTCTCCATCACATTTCTCTCATTTCTAGGCCATCAACCATGTTGCTTGTGACTCTTTTTCCCTTCCTTCTGACTGGTTAAACTTTACTTATGTCTTCTTTTGGGGGAGAGGAGGCGTACTTTGGGATTGAACCCATGGGCATTCTGCCTCCAAGCTACACTCCTGGCCCCATTTTATATTTGTATTTTAAAATATGTTTTGCTAAGTTAGTGAAGGCCTCACCAAGTTGCTGAGGCTGGCTTTGAACCTATGATCCTACTCTCTCAGCCTGTCAAGTACTGGAATTACAGGTGTGTGCCGCCAGGCCTGGCTCCTTCTGATGTGTCTTTAAATGTTACTTCCATCAGAATGTGCCCATCCCTGACTCTCCTGGACTTGCTCACCAGTTCTTGCAGTGTGTCCTGCTCTCACACAACAGTGATTGCCATGGTTTATCATTCACATCCAAATAATGTCTAGGATTGATGATATTGAAGTCACCTCTAAATGTCTGCAGTAATAATCATAATACCTAATGTTTATTAAGTACTTTTGTATCACATATGTTGTTGCAGAGACTGGCAAGTAGTTCACCAAATCCCTCCCTCTGTCTCCTGGGCATTTAACTGGACCATATTTCCTGGTATCCTGTGTAGTCAGCTATGACCATGTGACCACCTTCTAGCCAATGAGAGGGGTGTGGAAGTGACAAGCATCACTGCAAAATCGAGTGTATAAATCCCCCTTCCCCAAATAACCCATGCTCTTCCCTCTTGCCCTGAATAGTGAAGCTTGAATTGCCCCATAGAAGGCTACTAGCCCAAGCCGACCTCCTGGGAACCAGAAGTGACTTCCAGGTGTAGGAAACCACAGGGATGTTTAGTCAACTTTTGCAACACCTCCATTCCTCAATCAAGTCAAACACATTTTTGTTAACTTACATGCTATGGCTATTGCTATCACTACTAGTTTGCAGATGATTAAACTCAGATTAGTAGGGGTTAAGTAACTGGTCCAAGGTAAGGCAGCTAGTAAGTGACGGAGCCTAAATTTGGACCCAGACAGGCTGATCTCAGTCCAAATTTTAACCACAGTAGTGCCCTCCTCTCCACTACATATTAAAATGTCAAAAAAATACAAATAGGAACATATTATAAAACTACATTAAGAATAAAGGAAGACAACAGATTAATGAAATAAAATCATAAAGCTTAGAATCAGAGATAACTGTTATAACCATTTAACACATGATAATAATATTTCAAAATAGCATTAAAGATACATATTCATACTTTATGCTGGTATGTGTTTCAGATGGATTAAACAATAAATCCATAAATAAATAATAAATACATAATAATAAATATAAAAATAAATCATAATAAAGTCTCAATAAAACAAAGAATACATATCTGCTCTTACTTCTAGCTTATAGCATCTAGCAGTTAGTAGATATCCAACCAATACGTTAAATGAATTAATGAATATGACTTTAAGACTACTTATCTTCTAACTTCATATATTAATTGTCTCCTTTTATTTTTTTTTTAGAAAATACTTTTTTGCATATTTTGAGCTTGTAAAGAGAAAGAAAACATCTCTAACAGGGACAATATAATTTTCAGGTTTTATGAGATGTATGTTAGATGGGCTATATCAGTTTAATTTAGAAGAGTTAAACGGACTTGTTAGCTGGGCATAGTAGCATATGCTTTAATGCTAGTATTTGGGAAGCTGTGACAGGAGGATGACAGGTTTGAGGACAGCCTTAGCAAGTAGTGAGACTCTCATAAACCTAGAAAGATTCTGTTTCAAAAAAAAGTGGGCTGTGGGTGAAGCTTGGAGGTAGAATGCCCCTGGGCTCAATCCCCAATACCAAGAAAAAGAAAAAAAAATACAGTCTTATAAAAAATATAATCTTATGTCCCTAAGGACAGAGATATGTTCATAGTTGTTTACTTTTGTATCCATATTCATTTTATTTCTAGGATTTGCTCTGTTAACATGGCGAGTTGAGGGATTTGGCCAATACACTAACAGTGAAATAATGCTTCATATGCTATGAGGCCATTAGCAAAGAATTACAAATTATTATCTATTCAATCAGACTCTAAAATCCTCAAAATAAAAACTTGAAAAATTTGCTTATAATTGGAAAAGCAGCAGAAGCATACTTAACTGTAAGATGTGCAACTGTCACCAAAACTGAAAAAATTTCCACTGACCATTGCTCCTTGATGAAGACTGCCCAGGAACTTAGATCAATATTAGTACTTTTAATATAAAAATAATAGGCTTTGCAATATACTAATTTTATTTCAATTAAACAACTTATATAAAAACGACTGAAACATTTTTATGGTTTTTTCCCAAATTTAATATCTAATCATTTTAGCAGGGTGCAAGGAATTAAGGATTTGCCTCTCCTCTCAGAGAGTGATGAGATCCATTTCTCTCCACTTGAATCTGGGCTGCCTGACTGTCCAGTAGAATACAGTAAGTGTTGCTGCATAGCTTTGGAGACCAGGCACCGATAAATCTGCAGTTTCTTCCCTTATCTTCCTTGAATGCTGTTTCTTGAAAGTAAAATACTAAGTAAGAAATTTTCTACCCCAGTGGCCTAAGATTTTTCTTTGTGCTGTTGGTCATGCCTTCCAGTATTGCTGCCCTTGGGAGTTCCCTTGGTTGGAATCTGAGCTAGACCTGAGGCTTGTTCTTGACCATCAGAATGCAGCTGAAGTAATGCTGTATAACTGTGAAGCCAGATCTTAAGACACCTATCAGTTTCTTGACTGGAACTTTTGGAACATATACTATAATATAAGAAGCCAGTCACCCGGAGAAGCCATGTGTAGGTGTTCAGGTTGACAGAGCTGAGCTCCAAGAAACAGCAAACATTAACTACCAGTAGCGGTCCCGAGTTTTTGAGTATCCAGCTCAATCAAGCCTTCAGGTATCTGCGCTCTATTTAATGTTTCAGAGCATCCATATGATAGACTTCCATATCATGAGAAATATTGATAGATTATTATGTTTTTTACACAACAATGGACAGCTGGAACAAATTCTGACTGCTTGGAGACAATCATTTAGCATGAAAGTCCAACTTAGTTGCAGAGAGAAGGAGAGATCATGTTCAGAAACACAAAAAAGACAAGAAATACAAGTGAAACCCTTTTAAACTAGCCAGCACAGTTTAGCCACCAACAAATGCAGAAGAGGGCCAATCAATTATCCCTCTGATTCCTGCCTGAGTTCCTGATACCCAGAATCATAAGGAAGCAAATGGCGGTTGCTTTAAACTATACCATATGGGAGTCATTTTTAATGCAGCATGAGATAATCAAAATACAGCATATTCAGGATTAAGCTTATATATTTGCAGCTAAATCTTTTGAGATTGTATTTTAATATGTATTTAAATTAAGCATGTATATAAATTTTAATCTGTAACATAAGGGAGTAATAGATGTCTGAGGTAACATTAGAATAAGTTGCTCAGTGCATTGGGAAGAAACAAGGTTATTTAATTACTTATGGCCAAAGTGTTAGATGGGAATGAGAATGGAAGTGGACAGAGGGAGAGGCTCAGCTGATCCAATGTTGGTTGAGGACATGAGATAGCAGGTCCTATAGAAGGATACAGGAATTGGGTTACCCGGGATCCCTAACTCCCCTCCCACAGCACAGATAACCGCACTTCTGAGCTGCTTCTCCCTCCCACCTCCTTCCCGTTGGCCCTCTGACACATATCTTTCTTCACTTCTCTATCTCGCTATTCACATAGTTTGTTCTCACTCCTCCTGGCAGTGTGTCACCCGCACGTTGATGGATCCCCAACACTTGAGTAGTCACACGAATGTACTCGTGACTGAGCATTCTCACCCTAATTGCCTTTTTCCTCCAGTCACTTGACCAGATAGACAGTGAGCGTGGTGGGTGCCGGTAGGATCAAGACATCTTCTCACCCACAGCCCCTTCACTGGATTCATTAGTAATGGGGAAGCAAGTTAATGAAACTGCTGCTCCCCAAGACACACACTTGCTACACATTGCAAAATCACATCATTACCCATTACTTTCAGAAAGCTCTAGGCCTAGAGGTTAGTTGTTTATTTATATACAACCCTCAAATTCTGGCTATAGTTGTAAATGAACAATTTTTAATCAAATAGTGTCACTGTGGCAGATAACGGAGTGGCCATTTCTGTCCCTGTGAAGGATGACAGCACAACTGTCCCAAATGAGCTGCTGTATTTGCTGAGTCTCTCCATCCAAGAGCACTGACATCTCCCCTGGGACCTGATCTCCGGAGTGAGAATGCTTTTCCAGCAAGTTTGCCTGTTCCATCTGGGAGGCTCTGGTCAGCTCTGCAGAGCCTGAGATTTTTCAGTGAAAAAATAAATAAATAAACAAACAAACAAAAACAAAACAAAATGCAAATGTGTAGCTCAGAGGCAGAGCGAGCACTTTCATTTTCCAGAGAAGAAAGGAAGCGGTGGTGACAGTGGCTCCTCTGGATTCGGTTACAACCTGCAAGGACAGCCACGTCTGTGGACTCTCAATAATAGGAGACTTGGAAGAAATAAGTGTTCTCATCTTAGGCTTGCTAATTATCAAACTGAATATTAGGAGTACATCAGACTCAGATTCAGGCTTTACAGAAGCAGATTTCAAAAGGTCCTAAGAAAATATATAAAGCACATGTTTCAGTTGGATAGAGATGCAAAATAAATGGGAAATGGAAATTCTTAAAATAAGCAAACTAGAAATAAAGGAGCAGAAAAGGACATGACATTACTACAGCTGCAAATGTTTCCACTGAGAAAAAATGTGGAGGAGCCCGGAGTGGGAGGTGATATAAAAAGAAGCCAATATGGTTGCAGGAGAAACTTCGACCTGCCCATTTTGGAACACCATGCAGGGAAGATGGAGAGAGGAACATGTAGCTACAAATAAAAATGAGTGACAAACTCAGCAGGTACAGTTGCAAGGAGGATGTGTCAGTCAGCTTTCCATCACTATGACTAAGCACCTGGCATAATACACTTACAAAGAGAAAAGGTTTATTTTGACCCATAGTTTTTGAGGTTCCAGACTATGATCAGTTAGCCGTGTGGCTTTGTTTCTGTGTCAAGGAAGCAAGTCATGTCAGGAGTGTGTGGAAGAGCAAAAGTGCATACATCACAAGCCAGAGAAAAAGATAAGAGAAGGGGCTGGAGTCCCACTATCTGCTGCAAGGACATCACTCCAGTGACTCAGTGATTTCCAACCAAGCTCACCTCTTAAACCTCCCAGTAGCACTGCCCTGAGGGCTAATCCTTTAACATATGGGTCTTTAGGAGACTTTCAAGATCCTAACTATGGCAGAAGCTAATGACTTAGAGCAAATCAAGGCTTGTAGAAAACCCTCAGAATAATTAACATGCCCCTGGCTAAATTTGAATAATAAAAGACAGGGAAGAAATAGACTTGTCATTTGATTTTTAAACAAGAACAGAAAACAAAATAGTGCAACTGATAAACAGATACCTGACCTCAATAATTCCTGTATAAAGAAAAAGGAATTCCAAAGGTTAAAAAGATGACAAATTGTATTTTAAATAAAACTGGTGCCTGAAACGGGTAAAAAATGCCGCTAGCAGAATAGCCTGGAGCTGTTTCTTCTCCAAGTCTTGGCAAACAGTCCCTCAGAGCATCTCTGCAGGGGGAAGGACACAGAGCCGGTCTGAGAAGAAGGGGGCAGCAGAAGGTGCGCTCCACACCCCACGCGCCTGCGACCTTGATGGAAATACAGATTCACGTGCCCCACCCCAAATCTGCAGCACCTGCATTTTAACCAGACATTCTGTGCTCTGCGTACATGTTACAGTTGGAAAAGCTCTGCTCTAAAAAAGTGGGGGTTGGTAAGTAACTTGATTTGGAACACAGGTCATTTCTGTACACAAAAGTCCTTTGCTGAGTATTGATACTATTCTCAGCAAAGCCCTGGAGGAATTATTCAAGAGATGGTTTATGCATGCATGGAAGGTCTGTCACTATCTTGAGCACCGGGAATAGTCCACTAAAAGCAACATAAAAGTTAAAATTGGGTGGTGTATCAGGTGTGTACTTGTGTGTGCAAGAGATAAAGAATGGGATAAGGATTGAGGAGAAAGGCTCTGGAGCCAGGCTACTGGGTGAGGATCCTACTTTTGTCACTCGCTGTGTGACATCAGCCCACTCTTTAACTCCCCTGTGTCTCAGTCGTCTCATCTATAAAATGGGGAAACAATGATGGCTCTCTCGTAGGTTACTGTGAGAATGAAATGAGGCGATAAAAGTAAAGTATTTCTAAATATAATGTGGAACCTTGATTGGATTTTAAAAACACAAATTGGTGAAACAATTGGAAAATTCCTGGTAAAGTCCATAGTTAGTTAACAGCAATGCATCAATGTTATTTTCTTAATTTTGACCAATGTGTAAGTCAGATAAGATGTTAACACTGTGGGTAACTGGGTGAAGGGTATATAAACTCTCAGTGCTATCTTCATAACTTTTCTATAAAACTCAAATTCACCCAAAATGCCTCTTGCTTTTAAAAGTAAAATAATACCTAACACATATTGAATAGTTCATAAATACAAGGCTAATAGTGCCTAACAAATAATAATGTCCAACATTTAAAGTGTCTAATACATAATAAACATTCAATAAATGTGAGTTATTATAATTATTTTAAATTTTTATTTATTTATAGTTAATACATAAAAAACTAAGGAGTCTATACTGGCATACTAATCCTGATTTAGAAATGTGTCTTAGATGAAGCTTTGAAGATATAATTATCACATTTTGAGATAGCACAAAACTGGGAGAGAGCTAATATATTTAAAACTTAAATCTACTAGGTTTTTTAAAGACAGACAACAAGAATGCTAGCTTTGGTGCAGCTTATAAAATCAAAAGTGCATGGAGGAGCAAATTAACAAGCCTCAGGAAGGGAAAACCAGGGAAATACTGGCAAGCCCAGCAGCAGAATGAAGGGATGCTCTAATCAGCCTGAGATCAGGGAAGTGTAACCCACAGTAGTCTTCATATTTGGGATACTTCAAGACTCATAATCCAATGATCAGGTAGAACTAAGCTTAGGTTATACATCCCCTGTACATCCCAACACATGAACAGAGAAGGCAGGAAAGATCCGTAACAAGAAAAAGGGAGAATCTGGAGCCAGGTGTGTTGAGGCATGATTGTAACCCCAGTACTTTGGGAGGCTGAGACAGGCAGATTGCAGGTTCAAGGACAGCCTCAGCAAGTAGTGAAACTCTCATCAACCTAGTGAGACCCTGTTTCAAAATGAAAATAAAATAGGGCTGGGGGTGTATCTTGAAGGTAGAATGCCCCTGGGTTCAATCACCAGTACCATAATTAATTAATTAATTAATAATAAAATAAAAAATAAGGAAAGAGGGGAATCGACTCCAGGCAGAGAAAAGGAACACAAATTCACTGAGAATACAACTTTGGGGAAGATAAGTAAACTAGAGGAATCTAATGACACAAAATCTGGCTTAAAAATTGTTATGGTTTGGATATAGAATGTGTCTTAGAAAAGCTCATGCACTGGTGATGGAAACATGTTCAGAGGTGAAATAATGGAATGATGAGGGTTCTAATCTCTTCACTGGATAAATGCATTGATGGATTCATAATGTGAGTGTATTTTTGGGGTGTTAATGTAGGCAGATGGTGCATGGCTAGAGGAGGTGGGTCCCTGGGCATGTGATTTGGGGAACTATATATATATACATGGTCCTCCTCCCCTCCCCTCCTCTCCTCTCCTCTCCTCTCCTCTTTGCTAATCTCCTCTCCTCTCCTTTCCTCTCTTCTTCTTCTCTCTCTCCTGGCTCTGACTTCACAGACACGACTCAGTCTAAAATGGACTAAAGCCTCTGAAAACTCCAGAACTGTGAGCCCCCAAATAAATCTTTCTTCCTCTAAGTTGTGCAGTCAGGTATTTAGACCACAGCAATGAGAATGCTGACTGAATCTTATAAAGGGAAAAACATAAGCTGAGGTCATAGCTACCTGCAAGTACAGTGTGAGACAGCCTGCCATCTACCTACCCAAACCCCTCGCCTGCCCTAAGGAGGCCAAGAGGAAAAGATTCCTTTGACCCCAGCACCGATGAGAAGGCCATGATGCTCTTGTTCAGGTTTCATATTTTAGGAGAATATCTTCAATCTGAAATAAGTAAGATAATGTTCCTGAAAGATCTATTACTGGGTCTGTTGGTCTCCAAAATGAGATATATGTGCCCCAGAGAGGAATAAAATGATACTTTGGATGGAAGGTAAAATAGAACCACTATTAATATTTGCACTTTACAGGGAGAAAGAAATCCACTAAACTTAAGTGATACTTATTCTACAGATTGCTGCCGGCATGTTCCCCAGGTCACACGTGACATAGCATGTACCCCGCCTGGGGTCAGAGCTAGAGTTCCACCCTGGTGCCCACTCTCATGTGCTTGGTGGGTTGTGGCATCCTTCAGCTTAACTGGGCCCAGTTATATGGGTTGGGAACTAACTTGGGAAGATTCAAGGACAACATCAAAATCAATGTTAATACTAGTGTAATAAGAAAACCAAAACAAAATGTGAGCATAAACTTCCCTTCTCAGCACAGACTCCTCATTATCCACAGGGAGAGACAAAAGCAATAACAATTCAAATAAATCTGCAAGAATCTGGCCAACAACTTCAAAATGGTCTAGAAGAATATCTGAACTAGATAAATTATAGATTTAGATCTGTACCACTGAATATCCTAAATCGATGGTTCTTGACAGAGGGTAACCCTGCCCCCAGGGGACATTTGAAATATAATGTCTAGAGACATTTTTGGTTGTCAACACTGGAAATTGCTATAGGCTTTGGGTAGGGGGAGGCCAAGGATGCTGCTAAACTTTTTGCAACGTACAGGATAGCCTCCCACAACAAAGAATCCTCTGACCTAAAATGTCAATAATGCTCCGGTTGAGAAACACTGAACTAAACATGTACTGTCGTACTGTGCCTTGAGATATTAGCAAATGACAGTGCTACACAAATAAAATTTATAACTTATCTATAAAGTTAAATATATATTTATACATAGCAACACATGCTCAAAATACTTTTATAATACGAGACTGTGCATCAAAACAGGAGTTTGGGCAACAGGAGAATAACACAAAATAGATGTTTCCTAAAGGCTATTGTTTGTCTCTTACTTAAAGGCTAAAGTTTGTGAATCCATGTCACACCAATTATTGAAGCGTCTGTGATTGAAGAATATAAAGCAGAAGATGAAGGATTATGTTACCTGCCTTCAAAAAATGGAAAGATATTTTGTAGAAGAAAGGTTTGTCTTAGTGGCACACTTTCAGAAGGCAGGACTAAGATCACTGAAATCAAACACCATAAGGACTATTGCAATACAATGGAAGGAAGATCTAACAACTTATGTGTTCAAGCAATGAAAGGAGCTCATATACTATAGACAGTTCTCTCTTGGGATGAGATGTTGGTCAAAATGAGCTATATGAATCACAGCTCACCAATTCTACAAATCGATTCTTAAAAAAAAAAAAACAAAAAACAAACAAACAAAAAACCCAGCAGAGCATTTTAAACAGCTTACAAAATGGAGGCTGCAAACTCTGGGTCCTTAGAAACATGTTGTGCTTTCCAAAATGTGGTTTAATAACATTTAAAAATTATCACAAAAAGCTGGGTGTGGTGGCTCACGATTGTAATCCCAGCATTTGGGAGGCTGAGACGGGAGGATCTGGGTTTGCGGCCAGCCTCAGCTACCTAGTGAGGCACTCCACTCCACAACTCCACTCCACAACTTAGTGAGACCCTATTTCAAAATAAAGAATAAAAAATGGGGCCGGGGGTGTAGCTTGGAGGTAGAATGCCCCTGATTTCAATCCCCCAAAAATTATCACAAAAGCAAGGGGACTTTGCAAAAACAATCTAGATTTCAGATTACACATCATTATGCTGAGAAGATAGGTCAGTATCATCGGAAATTCAGTAATTTCCTGAAAATATGAATCTGTAAATGTGCGTTTTTGCGGGAGCAATGGACAATATCACTGTAGTTCAGTACAATGGCACTGATGATAAGCAGAAGAGAACACAAAAGAGAAATTTGAAGCAGATGGAAAAATAAAGTCCAAAGATGTCTGTGGGCCCACTAGAGGATAACTTCAGTTCCCAGGGACCACTGAGCTATTATTTCATCAAGTAGAAGGTCCCAATTTGTTGATCTCAAATGAAGCTTCAATGAAAATTGCACTATCATCTTGCCTAACTGGAATGAAAGATTTGTTTCTATTATTTATTTTATTTTTACTTTTTTTGCAGTTGAATGGAAAAATTGGATAAAGTCCATTAGGAAATATATTGGATTTACTGCATTTTTACCCAATGATCAAAACCTGGCTTTGATATTGGTTATATAACCTTATTTTTGGATCAAGCTGAACAGAAGTGGCATATACTACTTTGGACATTGGTTACTATTT
>PVLC010017648.1:0-33421 GCA_004027655.1 Graphiurus murinus
AAGCCGGGCGTGGTGGCGCACGCTTGTAATCCCAGCATTCGGGAGGCTGAGTCCGGAGGATCTGGGTTCGCGGCCCGCTTCAGCTACTTAGTGAGGCACTCCGCAACCTAGTGAGACCCGGTTTCAAAATAAAGAATAAAAAATAGGGCTGGGGGTATAGCTTGGAGGTAGAATGCCCCTGAGTTCAATCCCCAGTACCACAAAAAAAAAAAAAAAAAACTAAGAATGGAACCACCATACAAACTGGTTATAGAACGCTTTGATATCTTTCCAAAAGAATTAAAGTCATATTTATAATATCACAATTCACAACCCAGATGTATAATCAACCTGCATGTTCCGGTCAGCATTCTTTCAGCTATTATCAAAAAGACTGACCATGTAACTTAGAGGAAAGAAGATTTATATTTTTACGGTTTAAGCTTCAGTCCATGTGAGGTTGGAGATCACAGATATTGGGATGTGGCAACAAGAAGCAGAGAGGGAGAACAGATGATCTCAGTCACATCATGGAGGCCAGAAGCAAGAAAGAGAGCAGGGAGAGGAGGAACCATAGAATCCCCAAGGCCATGCCACCAGGGACCCACCTCCAGCCATATCCTACTGGCCTGGGTCACCACCTAGATAAATCCATATCCACTGCTGGAATTACAACCCTCATAACTCAATTACATCAGCTCCAAACATTAATAAATGAGCTTGTTAGGGGAAAATTTATATCTAACTATAACACTAGGTGTCCACAGCAGATGAATGAATGTTGAAAATATGGTATATATACACAGTGGAATTTTACTCAACTATGAAGAGGAATAACATTATGTCATTTGCAAATAAAATGAATGGAACTAGAGAATATTATGCAAAGTGAGATGAGCCAGTCTTGGGAAGTCAAGGGTTAAATGTTTTCTCTCATATGTGTAAGCAATAGATAAAATAGAAAACAAAAGGGACTTTAGATACTTGAGGTGAGAAAACAGTAGAATATTTGAAGGGGATAGGGGAAGGAAATTAGGGAGAGAACTGATGAGAGAAACAGTTTAAATTATAATATGACCATGTACAAAAGTATTACAAACAATATCATTATAATGTACTAGAAGAGATGGGTAGCCAGGTGGGATCTGAAGGGAAACACACCAAGATGTTTTCTTGTTAATTTGTATGACTTTGAACCTCCCTATAATGTATAATTACAATGTACTCATGATAGAATATACAAATAAAATTCTGGTGTGAATTTAAAAAGTAAAATATACTTAGTAAGTTGAAGCAAAGGCAGAAAAAATGTATCATTTGTGACATCATAAAGTGGTGTCTTGTCACAAAGATGCAAACTTTGGCATTTTCCACCTATTAGTAGAGATGGAAATTGATCATTCTAGTTGATCACAATGGTCTTATTTTCAGTGTGCTCTGAAGTCCTGGTCAACTTTGCTTTGCTCCAGCAGAAATTTCGTTCTTTGAATTCTAGGATGACTCATCAAAACCTAATCAGCAGTGATCTGCAGCATGTCTGGAATCCTGCAGATGAAAATAAAATGACATAAGTTGACTTGTTTGCATTTACTATTGTCTTTTTTCATATATCAGTCATCACAAGCAAGATCAGAGAGGCAACAAATTATGCCTTAAAATTTCTCCATTTGATCCAAAGTAAAAGTCAAGGATTCTGGCTGGAAAATATTCAATTTCTCATGTATTAAATATTTACTGTCCATTACAGATTTAGTTCTTAAAAATATTTCATAAACAGTGATTACCCCATTATGATTGGAAATTTGTGTACTAGATCAATAAATTGGTAATACCTAAATTTTATTGATTTTTAATAATCAAGAACTTTTGTAATCATAAAACAAAATTCCCTGTGTGTGGTAGGCTGCAAAAATGGCCCCACAAAGATTTCTTATCATCATTTACAGATTGAATATATCACCTTCTAGGGCAAATAGACTTAACAGATGTGACTAAGTTAAGGATCTTGATAGGAGGAGGTTATCTTGCATTGTCTGAATTTGGCCAGGTTAATCACAAAGGTCTCTATAGAAAAGAGGCAGTGAGTCAGATTTAGAATAGGCTGTGTGATGACAGATGAGAGAGAGAGAGAGAGAGAGAGAGAGAGAGAGAGAGAGAGAGAAATTGGAAAATCCTAAACTGATGGCTTTGAAGAAAGTGGAGTCATATAAAGGAATGCAGGTGGCCTTTAGACTAGAAAAGGCCAGGAAACAAATCCTCCCTTTGAATTTGAGGACACACTGTCAAAAACAGGATGTTAGCTCATTTAACATTCACTTTCAATTTCTGACTTTCAGAAATGTGAGAAAATAAATTTGTATTCTTTTAATTCACCAAAACTACCTATTTTTGTCACATGGTCATAGGAAACTAATGCAGTAGGTTAGTTCATATTTACTGTATTTATATATGTGGTTCATTCTGCTGTAACACAGGTGGAACAAAAACAAGAGCAGACCCTCAGTAATCCTCATTGAAAAAACCACTCTTTTCTAAGTAATACACTTTCACATTCTTGTCTAGTACTCCATCTTTCACCCAACTAGAGACTTTTTAAGATACCTTAAAAGTATCCTAAAATTGCTCGGCATGGTGGCACACACCTGTATTCCCAATACTTGGGATCCTGAGACAGGAGTATCACAGATTCAAAGCCAGCCTCAGCAATTTAGAGAGGCCCTCAGCAACTTAGTGAGACCCTGTTTCAGAAATAAAATATAAACAAATGGAACTGGGGTTTTATCTCAGAGGTAAAAAGGACCTGGTTTAATCTCCAGTATCCCCCCCCAAAATAATGCCCTCATAAATTCTTTTAATATTAAGCAATTGAGATTGGTCAATAATTATTTAAGCCATAATATAGATGAAATATTTACTAAATAGGTAAATGCTATCAAGTTAAAATTATAGATAAACTGTGAATATTTTATTACACAATTTCTATGCCTTTCTCTCCAAGGAGTTGATGAAATTATTAGTTATACAACAAAAATTTTAATTGTTTTCTGAGTGAAGTCAGCTTCAGATTTATTACTTGGTTTAATATTATACTCCATCCTCTTGAATTTTGTAATTCTTTGTATTAGGACAGAATATCAGTTCATAGATAATTCTTCCTGAGTTCTGTTTCAGTTTCAGAATTTTAAACCTAGGTCTTTTTTTTTTCTATTAATGATTCTACTTATTCTGGTTTCTATCAGCCACTATTTAATTCAACAAATATTTATTGAGCATGTGTTACATGCCCACCTCTTTTCAGTGTATAAAACTGTCAAAAATCAATATCTTATTTTACATCTAGTGGGTCTGGGCAAATGTGCAAAGAGGTAAACACTACTTCTGTGTGAATTATATCTGCTGAAACTACCTCCTAAAAGCAAAGAGCAGCTCCTTCTCTTTTGCTGATAGCTAATGGGAGGTGGTGGGAGATGGAGAGGGCATGAGACTGGCAACATTTGGTGGATTATGACTGGGGACATGCACAATAAACCAATTTCCCCATGGAGTACCTTTTCAAAAAATTGTCACCATTACCCTAAGTTTCAGTGATGATTTCCTCTAATCCTCTGGTAAGCTTAAGTCTCTGGTTTTGCTGCTGAGCGACCTCATGCCTGTATATGACACATACTGCTCAGTGTCATCTCTGTGGATGAGGAAATGAGCCAGCAGGGTTCTCAGAACTCTGCCCCTGTGGGCTGTAACCTGCAGCTTCCTGGCTGAGAAACCAATTTCGAATTGGGATATAAAAGGCTTTAGTATGGATAGGGAGCAGTGAAGTATAGCTGCAGAAGCACAGCCTGGACTCCCCAGAGGCATTTGGGAAAGATATTTCACTATTTGTACCTCTCTTTCAAAATGCAGTCATGCACCACATAACAATGGCTCAGTGTTGTCAGTGACAGGCTGTGAATGCAATGGTGGTCCCAAAAGGTTAGAGTGGAGCTGAAAAAGTCTTATCACCTAGTGACACTGTCATCATACTGAGGTCATAGTGCAATGCATTGCTCACTTGTTTGTGGTGATGCTGCTATAAGCAAACCTGCTCCATGGCTGCAAGTCGCGTGAAAGCATAGCATCTACAATTATACACAGTACATGATACTTGAAATGAAAATAAACCACTGTGTTGCCAGTTTTTATGTATTTACTATACTGTGCTTTTTATCATAATTTTAGTGCACCACTACTTAGAAGAAAAAAGTTTACTATAAAACAGTATATCATGTTACCCTGGCAGCAGCCTTATATGTCTCATATATCAAATTTGCATCAAGAGGTTCCATTGAATTCTATACGTCCAGGTTTGTTTAAATATACCCTGACATTTCTGCAGTGGTGAAATTGCATCCCAACAACACAAATATCAGGGACACATGGACTATATACTGATTGAGAAAGTTTTCTTCAGTAATCTTTATATTCCTTCTAGCTCTAATGTTTTATAAAACTACTGAGACTCAAAACAGAATTGCTGTGAAGACAGAGACTTGACAAGAGAAAAAAATCAGCAAAATTTAACCAAAGCATCAAAAATTGAAAGACAGCAGAAACAAAGCCAGAAGACAGAATAGAGGACAGCAAACTGCCTTGCTTGCCTCCCCTAGGGGACAGCTATGGCCAGGGGGTGGCAGTGGTGCCGTCTTGCCAAACTACTCTGGGACTGCCAGCACTAAGGCCTCCAGAGACCCCCAGCAAAGAAGCCAATGACTTCTGCAGAAAAGTAGCCAAAAAACTCAACAAAGACAACAACAACAAAAACTAAAATTAAAAAGCAACCAAATCAGAACCAAAAAAAAAACAAAAGAAAAAAAAAAAAAAAAGAGCAGAGGGCTGTATAAGCTCTCCACACCTTCCACTTGGGAAACGAAGTCCTGTGGCACCTGTACCATCTTAAACAGGCAGTGCTAGAGTTGATGACTGCTGATTTCATGGCTTCCAGAGACCTCCAAGAGGGAACTGTAAATTGTCTTGAGGCCAGTGACTACAGACCATCAGTGAAAGTGGTCATAATTTCACTCCATGCTCAACAGGGACCCAGCTGGATCCAGACACCATGGCTACATGGAACCCATTGCTTCCAACAGCAATCCAGAGCAGTGTGTAGTACCCATCAGGACTGTAAGTTAACCAGTTGTTCCAGTGGGAAATGGCTGTGCCCAAACACAGAGACTTGTGTGTCAAGGAAATAGACTTGCTGGATCCTAAGACTCTGCAAATCACCACTGCAAAGGTAGGGGTGGTGACTACTATCAGATACAGCAGAAATATGATTTAGTAGGTAGCCCCTAGAGGCAAGTGGGAGAAAACTGCAGTGAGCAGTTTGAGGAGCCCTGGTAGGGTCCCTAGGGATCACTGTGGGACATCTTTCCCTGGTGTCTGGGTAAAATACTCAGCCTACCAAGTTGCAGGCTCTGAAAGAAGTAAACTTGTGCCTGGCCATGTTTGGACCCTACAAGCACACAAGCACCAGAAGCCAGCAAGGGCCTCCAAGAGTGTGGTACCCCAGGGTAGTATCCCTGGGGCGAAGGAACAGAACCACCCAAGACCTGGCCTGGAACTGTGGAATCTCTCCTTGCCAGACCTTGGGTCTAGGGCAGAAATCAGAAACTGCAGCACCATCTGGACCAGACTGTGTCAAGAGACCAGGGGTCCTGCAGGGTCTCACTTGATCCCAGTCCCACGCTGGGAATTCAATACTCTCTCCACCAGCAAAGTTCGTATCTGACATGCATGTATGCTAGTGAATGAAAGTAACTCTTGTGATCATAACAAGTAGATCTGAAGTGGTATCCAGGGGCCATCAAAGCTCAGCAAGCCAAGTCATAAATTTGGAACATAGCAATCACTGGCTTTGCTGAGCCTAAACCCACAGGTCACAGAAGCCAGAGGTCAACACTTTGCAGTATTACCAGCTCACAATCAGCAGAGCAGCAGCAGTCTCTGGGGTGCATTAAGTCCCAAGCAGCAGGCTGCAGGCTCTGAAAAGAACGTCATAATCTTGGGCCCTGCGGAGTTTGGACAAGGAGAACACAGTGGCCTGCAGATAATCAGAGACTCCTATTTGCTTGCACTAAGAACTATATCTAATTTAAGAAGCTCTGGGGGACAAACTCAAAACTTTGATTATTTGAGTCAGATTGGTAGAGGTGAAGATATACCCCCAGGTAGACCTTTTTATAAAGAGATAACAAATAAACACAGGACTCACACACAAAGAGCTAGAAGATGCAACAGAAACACAAACTTAAAAACTCTGAAAATATGAGAACAAGAAATAATGAGGAAATAATAAACTCTCCCAACCCAACAACAATAGAGATCACTAATACTGATCTGCAAGACATGCAAAAAGGAGAATTTCAAATTTTGATATTCAATATGATAAAGGTCTCAAATAAAGTGTTCAGGAAATTGAGGATTTAAGAAATAACCAGAAAGAGGCTCTAAATGAAATGAAGGAGGCAATAAATGAATTGAAGAGAGCAATAGAAACCAACTCTGGAAGGCTAGACCACATGCAAAACAGGGTATCACTCCTGGAAGATAGTTCATTCAAAACTGAAAGCACAGTCAACAGTATACAGAAGACATTACAACAACACAACATATACATTCAACAAATATGGGACAATATGAAATGTCCAAACTTACAGATAAAAGGCATTGAAGAAGGTTAGACACAGACCAAGGGTATCAGAAATCTCTTCAGAGAAATAATTTCAGAGAATTTTCCAAACATAGAAAAAGACTTGGATATCTATGTGCAGGAGAGATACAGAACACCACTAAGACAAGATGAAAGAAGGATCTCCCCTTGCCATGTAATAATCTAAATAACTAGCATATAGGCCAAAGAAAGAATATTAAAAGCAGTGAGAAAAAAATAATGGGTGGCATTCAGGGGCAAAACAATAAAAATCACTCCAAACTTTGCAACTCAAGTCTTGAATGCCAAGTAGGGACTGGTATGAAGCGCTCCAGACCCTTGAAGAAAATAACTTATAACAAAGATTGATAAATCCAGCAAAGATATCATTCTAAATTGGTGGAGATATAAAAACATTCCAAGAGAAGCAGAATCTTAAAAAAATCATGACTACCAAGGCAGCACTAGAGAAAATACTTAAAGAAAAGAAATAAATCATAAAGAAGAAAAAAGAAGCATATTCTAGAACCAGAGAAGAGGTGAACTCCACCAGGTGAGCAACCAAGCAAAGGAGAAATAAAATTATATCAAACACAATACACAAGACAAAATGACAGGAAACACAAATCATATTTCAAAAATAACACTGAATGCCAAAGGTCTTAATTCTCCAATTAAAAGACATAGACTGGCAACATGGATTAAAAAACAAAATCTAACTATATGCTGCTTGCAAGAAACTCACCTTACAGTCACAGATATCCATATACTAAAGGTGAAAGGATGGAAAAGGTATACATTGGAAATGGAGACCCAAAACAAGCAGGGGGTAGCAACACTCATATCTGGCAAAACAGACTTTAAGCTAAAACACATCAGAAAAGACAAAGCAGAGAATTTCTTATTAATAAAAGGAACAATCCAGCAAGAAGCTATAATGATAGTAAGCATTTGTGTCCCAAATGTGGGTGAACCCACATTTGTAAAACAAACTCTCTAGGACATTAGGTCTCTAATAGTTCCAAATACAGTAATATTGGGAGACTTCAACACATGAATCACTACACTAGATCGATCTTCCTGACAAAAGATGAGTAAAGATTCTTCAGACCTAAAGAACATCATAAACCAAATGAACCTAATAGATATATACAGAATTATGACAGCACCTTAATAGCTGCATCCTGAGCAAGGCTCGGTCCGCTGGAGTCCTGCAAGGCAGACAATTCCAAAAGAAGGAATGCATGGCATTTCCCACTTTGCATTATTATATTCTGGAAATTATGGCTGCTTTGGGTTTTGCTTTTTTATTAATTATAAAGAAAAACTTCTTAGAAACATGTGGCCTGATCCATGCTGATCTCTTAGCAGTGCCTTAAGACAACAAGCTTTAGCCTAGAAATAGGCTTTGCAAGTTTATCTAAATTGCTGCTGCCTTGTCTCCCCACTACCTGGTTTCCCTGAAACCTGCTAACTACCTAGATAAGACAGAACACTGCTTAGAGGGGCTAAACAAAATTGTAAAGATTTTAACTAATGGAAATTGATTTTTATATACGTGTTGTAAACTTAACTGGTTGTGATTAACCTTTAGAAAAACAAGTCTGTAAAAATTCCTGTTCTACATGCCTCACTGTAAAAAAAAAAAAAAAAGTATAAATCTGTGACTGACAAAAAGTAAAACAGATGCGCTTCTTCACTGCATTGGGGTGTGAGCATATTCTCGCGACCTAGTCTCATTCCACACCAATCGAGGGACCCCCAACCCCGATGCCACAAGGGCTAGCCCCTGGCACAGAATATTTCAACCAGCAACAGCTAAATACACATTCTTCTCAGCTGCCCATGGAACATTCTCCAAAATAGATGACATCCTGGGCCGCAAAGAAAGCATGAGCAAAGTCAAAAGTTGTAATATAATTCTCCACATTTTTTCAGATCACAATGGAATGAAAGTAGAAATCAACAATAGCAAGACCAAAAGAAATTGCATAGATACATGGAGGCTGAATGACACACTCTTGAATGAGGAATGGGTCAGAAGAAAAATAAGGAGAGAAATTTTTAAAATCGTGAAATTAAGGGAAAATAGAGCCACTACGTACCAAAATCTGTGGGACATTTTTAAGGCAGTGTTAAGAGGAAAATTTATGGTACTGAGTGCCTACATAAGAAAAACAGAAAGTCACCAAGTAAACCACCTAATGATACACCTCAAGGACTTAGAACAACAGAAACAGTCCAATCCCAAAGCCAGTAAAAGGCAGGAAATAATTAAAATCAGAGCAAAAATAAATGAAATAAGAAATAAAAAAATACATAGGATCAATAAATAAAAAATCTGGTTCTTTTAAAAGATTAAGAAAATAGACAAACCTCTAGCCAAAAGAAAGAGAGAATCAACTCAAATTATTAAAAACAGAAATGAAAAACGAGTCATCACCACAGACAGTGGGGAAATTCAGAGGAATATCAGAAACTATTTTGAAAATTTATACTCCAATAAACTAGAAAATATGGAAGATATTGACAGATTTCTAAACACATACAACCTACCTAAATTGAGCCAAGAGCATATAGAAAATCTAAACTGACCAATAGTGAGCAAAGAAATAGAAACAGCAATAAAATTTGTGTCATCAAAGAAAAGCGCAGGACCAAGCGTGGTGGTACACACTTGTAATCCCAGTACTTGGGAGGTTGAGATAGGAGGATACAGGTTTGTGGCCAGCCTCAGCTACTTAGTGAGGCCATCCACAACTTAATGAGACACTGTTTCAAAATAAAGAATAAAAATAGGAGCTGGAGGTATAGCTTAGATGTAGAATCCCCCTGAGTTCAATCCCCAGTACAAAAAAAAAAAAAAAAAAAAAGGTCCAGATGTGAGATGTGTTTCCAGTTGAATTATAGAAAACCTTTACAGAAGAACTAGTTCCAATACTTCACAATTTTTTTCCGTGAAATTGAATGAGATGGAATTCTTCCAAACTCCTTCTATGAGGCCAGTATCACATTAATACCAAAACCAAATAAGGATACCTGAAGAAAAGAAAATTACAGAACAATATCATTGATGAAAATAGATGCAAAAATTCTAAACAAAATACTAACCTGTGCATTCAAAACTACTTCACAAAAATTGTACACCATGATTAAGATCCCAAGAAAGCAAGGCTGGTTCAACATACACAAATCAATACATGTTATTCACCACATAAATAGAACTAAGAACAAAAATCACATGATCAAATGAATAGATAACGAAAAAACATTTGATAAAAATCCAACACCCATTCATGCTAAAAAAAAAAATTACAGAAAATTGGAATAGAAGGAACACATCTCAACATCATTAAGGCAATATTCAACAAATCCAAAGCCAATATCATATTGAACGGAAAAAAACTGCAGGAATTCCCTTTAAAATCAAGAACAAGACAAGGATGCCCACTATTACCACTCCTTTTCAATATAGTCCTTGAGACTCTTGCCAGAGCAATCAGACAAGAGAAAGATATCAAAGGAATTGAAATAGGAAAAGAATTAAAATTATATTTTCTTGCAGATGACATGATCCTATATCTAGAAAACCTAAAAAAAACTACTAGAGCTGATTAACAAATTCAGCAAAGTAGCCAGATACAAAATCAGCCTTAAAATAATCAGTAACTTTTCTATAAGCCAACCATGAATTCACAGAGAAAGAAATATAGAAAACAATTTCATTCACAATAACCTCAAAACCAATAAAATATCTAGGAATAAACCTAAGCAAGGAAGTAAAAAACCTCTACAATAAAAATTATAAAACACTAAAGAAAGAAATCTTAGAAGATCTTGGAAGATCTGCTCTTGGATAGGCAGAATAAATATCACCAAAATGGCCATTCTACCAGAAGTTATCTATAGAATCAAGGCAATCCTCATCAAGATACCAATGGCATTCTTCATAGACCTAGAAAAGGCAATCATAAATTTCATATGAAGAAACAAAAAACCCAGAACTGTGAAAGCAATTCTCAGCAATAAGAACCATGCAGAAGGTATCCACAATTCCTGACTTCAAATTATATTATAGAGCTATAGCAATTAAAATAGCATGTTATTGGCACAAAAACAGGCACATAGACCAATGGAACAGATAGAAGATAGAGAAACAAGCCCACATGTTTATAGCCAATTGATCTTCAACAAAGGGGCAAAACACATACACTGGAGAAAAGACAGTCTTTTCAACAAATGGTGTTGGGAAAGCTGATTACCCACTTGTAGAAAAATGGAACTAAATCCATACCTCTCACCCTGCACGGTAGTCAATTCTAGATGGGTCAAAGACCTGGAAATTAGACCAGAGATGGTTAAGCTGCTAGAGGAGGGCATAGGTTCAACACTTGCCACAGCACCTTAATAGCTGGATGTTGAGCAGGGTTCGGTCCGCTGGAGTCCTGCAAGGCAGACGATTCCAAAAGAAGGAATGCGTGGCATATCCCACTCTGCATTATTATATTCTGGAAATTTTGGGTGCTTCGTATTTTGCTTTTATATTAATTATAAAGGAAAACTTCTTAGAAACATGTGGCCTGGCAGATACTGATCTCTTAGCTGAAAATAAGCAGTGCCTTGAGACAACTCAATGCATTAACCTTTTACAAGCATTAGTCTAGAAACAGGCTTTGCTAGTTTATCTAAATAGCTACTACCTGGTCCTACCTGGAACCCCCTAACTACATGAGATAAGATAGAACACTGCTTAAAAGGGCTAAACCAAGTTGTAAAAATTTTAACTAATGGAAAAGAATTTTTATATACATGTTGTAACCTTAAATGGTTGAAGATAACCTTTGGGAAAAAAGTCTGTAAAAATTCCTGTTCTAGCCGGGTGTGGTGGCACACGCTTGTAATCCCAGCATTTGGGAGGCTGAGACCGGAGGATCCGGGTTCGCGGCCAGCCTCAGCTACCTAGTGAGGCACTCCGCAACTTAGTGAGACTTGTTTTCAAAATAAAGAATAAAAAATAGGGCTGGGGGTATAGCTCGGAGGTAGAATGCCCCTGAGTTCAATCCCCAGTACCGCAAAAAAAAAAAAAAAAAAAAAAAAAAAAAAAAAATTCCTGTTCTATATGCTTCATTGTGAAAAAAAATAGTATAAAACAACGACTGACATAAAGTAAAACAGATGTGCTTCAACACTGCATTGGGTATGTGTGTATTCTCGCGACCTCGTCTCAATCCACACCTATCGAGGGACCCCCAACCCCACTGCCTCCAAGGGCTGGACCCCAGCAAACACTCTATCATATAGGCACAGGTAGAAACTTCCTCAGCAAGACTCACAAAACTCAGGAAATCAAAATAAAAATTCATAAGTGGGAAGGCATTAAACTAAGAAGTTTCTGCACATCCAAGGAAATCATCAAGAGTCTAAAGAGAAAGCCTATAGAATGGGAGATCTTTATGAGCTATTTCTAGTAAAGAGGATTAATATCTAGAATATATAAAGAACTTAAAATACTTTACACTAAAAAAACAAATAACCCAGTCAAGAAATGGGCAACTGAACTGAATAGATACTTCACAAAAGAAGAGATACAAATGGCCAATAGATATATGAAAAGTTTTCAACATCATTGGCAATTAGGGAGATGTAATCAAAACTACATTGAGATTTCATCTAACCCCAAACAGAATGGCAATCATCAAGAATTCAAATAACAATAAATGTTGGCGAGGATGTGGGGAAATAGGAATTATTCTACATTTTTGGGATTGCAAAGTAGTTCGGCTGCTATGGAGATCAATGTGGAGATTCTTTAGAAAACTAGCAATGGATCCACCATATGATCTAGCTATACCACTCCTGGGTATCTTTCCAGAGAGGTTGAAACCAGAGAATTACAGTAATATATCATACCCATGTTCATAGCAGCGCAATTCACAATAGACAAATTATGGAATCAACCCAGGTATCCATTAAAAAATGAATGGATCACAAAACTATGGGAAATACACACAATTAATTCTACTCAGAAATAAAGAAGAATAAAATAATGTCATTTGCAAGAAAATGGAATGACCTGGATAACATAATGTTAAGTGAGATTAGCCAGTCACATACAGTGAAGGGACATGTTTTATTTAGCTAAGGAGTAACTGAGATATAAGAGGTAATCCAGATAAAGGAGGAGAAACCTCAGTGGAACCAGGGAAGTGTTCAAAGGGAAGGGGAGGATGAAGACTGAGGTTCATTAATGAAAATACTAACATCAACTGTGTGTACATATGTGAAAACCACAATATCAGTCTCATTTCTCTGTATGGGAAAGGGGGAAATGGGAAGCCAGGGCGGGAGGGAGTGCCATCAAGTACTGTGTGCATGTATGTCAATGTCAACATGATTTACATTATGATGTGAGATGATACTGCACCAATAAAAGCACATTAAAAAATACAAATAAATAAATAAAACTACTGAAATGAGACACTCACATGTGTAAGTCTAGAATATCTTAATTCTATCCCTGTGCATAGCATGTTCAACACTGTGAGCATTGTGGCATCATTTCAGGACCTTACTTCTCTTCTCAGCTGTACAAAGCATAAAAGTCCTTAGAAAGCTACTGTTCTCAGAGTGGCCTTACCACACACATAGGCATAGTCAATTATATTTACATTTTGATATTAATGTTTGCATAAATAGAATCTACAATGTTTAATCTTTTAAGTGATAAGCCTTTTAGAACACATTTATAAAAGATCAGTACAAGAATTTCTTTATTTGACATAGTACAATATTTCTGGATATTTTTTTGTGTGTGTGTGTGTGGTACTGGGGTTTGAACTCAGGGGCAGTCTATCTCTGAGCTATACCCCCAGCCCTATTTTTTATTCTTTATTTTGAAACTGGATCTCACTAAGTTGCGGAGTGCCTCACTAGGTAGTGAGGCTGGCCGCGAACCCGGATCCTCCGGTCTCAGCCTCCCAAATGCTGGGATTACAAGCATGTGCAATCACGCCCGGCTAGCATTTCTGTATGTTTTATTTACAAATTATAGAGGATTCTATTTTATTTTTGTAGAATGAAATCTCAATTAACTAAGAACCTCAATGTACCATGTTATTCAGTTTATGAGTTTTTCTTTCCCTCTCTCTCTCTCTCTCTCTCTCTCTCTCTCTCTCTCTCTCTCACACACACACACACACACACACACATTTTATGTAACTGTACTAAACACACATACACACACACACACACACACACAAATGCAAATATGAAGGCCTGATTAAAACTAACCAAAACAATTCTACAATATTCCAAGAATCAGTATATATTTAGATTCAGTTATTCATTGTGAGGTGTATTTGTGTGAAACCTCATGTGAGGCCACAGAATATCCTAAATTATAAAATTAATACATATTGGAGATGTAAAATATACTTTATACATTATAGTCTCTACATTAGAAAGGAAAAAAATACTCCACAGTTTTATTCAGATAATTTGAAAACTGACTAAGATTTAATTAGAAAGATACCTAACAGAGTATCCGAATTTCTAAACACTCCAGCATGAAACTTGAAATATGCAAAATGCATTTAAATTTGTATATTCATATTTAAACACATGTCATTCTAAGAAAGAAAAATAGGTATTCTTCAGGAAAACAAAATAAGAGGCCCCAATTAAAGAAAAAAACAGTTTTAGCCAAATCATCTATTGATGTTCTATTACACTAAGGTCCCTCTTCTATATGACTGATGCCAAGATCAGCATTTGCACATGATCATGAATATATTTACCATCAACTTTTCATGATCTCTTTAAAAATATTCTCAAAACATCTTGCAAGGTCTCAAAGGATCAATTTAATGAGGCTATATGCCAAACTATAGTTCTATGAATTTATAAACAGTTATTCTAAGGCAAAGTGGCCCTCAACCATTAAAGAGAGAGTTTTATCTGAACAACATCCAGTCCAGTAGTAGGTTGACACATTATTTTCACTCATCAATTTTTTTAAAACACTAGCACAGACCATGATTCACAGTCCTTTTGATAGATTCTGTTATGAAGATAGAGAACAGTTATTCCTCCAGGCAGAACATACTAAAGGAGAATTTTATGTAACTGTACTAAACTCAAGGTGGAAGGATTTTTGCAAAGACCCAATGTTACTACAAACGAGGAAGACATTAGTTTCAACTGAGAAATAACTGAGTATGTTTTTATATCCTAATAAAATGCAATAAAACTAAAATGTACATACAATCATCATGAGTATTTTAGATAAGATTAATTCTATGAGAAATGTTTAAATATATTTTATCAAACATGACTATATTCATTTTCTCACTGCAGGAAGCAAATAAAATGGCACTTGTTGCCACATGAAATTGCTTTATTTAGCTGTCATTCAGTTATTGAATTTTCAAAAAAAATTAATGAACTACTCTTTTAAAATCAATACATTTAGGCATTTCAGAAATGTATATTTGGGTTTGTGAGGAATATGACATCCTAGGAAAGAGTAAACAAAGTATGTTGACCCTGGAGGCTTCTTCAAAATTTAAATAGAATGACTCAGCTATACCACTCTTGGAGATCTTTCCAAAGGAATTGAAGTTAGAATAGTGGTACATGTATAGCCATGTTTATGTCAGCACAGTTTACAATAGCCAAACTAAAGAGCAAGCCTAGGTGTACATCAATAGATTAATGGAATTTTGCTCAGCCATGAAGAACACAATTATGTCATTTGCAGAAAAAGGAATGAACTAAAAAATATTAGGCTAAGTGAGATTAGCCAGTTCCAGCACGTGAAAGGTCATATGTTTTCTCTCATATGGGGAAGCTAGAGAGAAATTGAGAAACAAAGGGACTTCAGGTAAATGACAAGATATACTAATGGAATAGCAGCAGGGGATTTGGGAGGGAGATGAGGAGGTGAAAGAGGAGACTTAAAGAGGGAAACAGTTCAAATAATACTATGTTTCTGTATGAGGTTATCAATATCAATTTCAATATTATGTACAGGGATGGGGAGGGAGTGGAGGCTTTGGAGGAAAACACATTAAGTGCTATGTGCATGTATATTTATATTATGCTGCATCTCATTATGATATATAATTACAATGCATCAATAAGAAAAAATTGCATCATTTTTAACTCCTTAAAAAAAAGAATCACACGTATGCCTCCCTAGAAGGTAAATTCATATCAATAAATGTTGATAAACTGATAAATTGATTACTTCAGCTTGATTTTCTCTAAAGATTCTTTACAAGGATATTTTATAAAAATCCTTTGGCTGCAAAATTAAAAAAAGAAACAGGAAGATTTAATTCTGTTCATATGGTTATGTCTGGTGGCAAATTTATAGTTTCCCATTCTTTTTTTATACTTGTATTGGTGCGTTGCATTACACATCATACTGAGGTATAAAGTGATAGAATATACTCGCACACAACACTTGGATAATTTCCCTCTGGATCCCACCCCTTTCCCCATACATGCCATTGAGGTTGGCATTAATAATTTCACATATGTACACAGCATTATGTCAACTGTCACCTCCTCTAAGTTCCACTCACTCTTAAATAATGTGCTTCTTTTAACAGATTATCCTTGAATATAAATTACAATAACAAAATATGAAAATAAACATGTAATAAAGTTACTGGCTTGAGTCAATGTTAAAGTTGATGTGACTATAGAGAAGGATGTTGTCACCACATCAGACTGTAAGTTCAGTAGGTTGCTACCTGAAGAAGCCTACCATTGGTTTACAACTATCTGTACAACAGCAAAAATTCTCATTTTTACATTTCTTGCAGTTTCTTTTCTTTTTGTGGCAAAAGTGACTTTGCATTTTTAAGTTTTGTAGTTGGGGAAAAAGGCAATATATGGGTCAGAAGCCACTTCTATCTTGGGTGAAAATTAGAATTTGTTCTAGGGACAGATTTCCACATAATACACTTGGAGAGACCACTTGGGCAAGCACAATGAGTCAGGTAGCTGCAATGGATGGAGACTCCATTTATGAAGAAGTCTTGAACCAATGTCAAGTGAAAGCACCATCAACCATTGAGATTTTCTAGTTTAGGCCCTAACAGAACATGCTATATAGGTAGCACAATTACTGATTGAAGAATAGATATTTCCACAGTCAACCATTAGAGACAGAATCAAGAAAATGGGATTTGCTTAGGGATGAGAAGCTTTCATTTCCTTCTCTGGTTCTGAGGTTAGAACCTGAACTAGAGGAAGTGGAAAAATGTTGAAAGGGCTCCTGAGAAATACAGGCATGGCAATAGCTGCCAGGAATGGAGAGGGAAGAATTGACCAGGAGACCCAAGTCAAATAAGGAATCCTGCAGAGGACAAGAGATGCATTCAAAAGAGCAATTTAACTGTTAAAGAAGCTTTTACTTTTTCCTTAGATTTTTTGATAATTTACATTTATGGTCAGGGTTCTCAGACAAATAGAATGGGATGTGTCTGTGTGTATATATAACATATATACAATATATGTGTGTATTATATATAGAGAGAGTAATTTATTATGGAAACTTATTCATATAATGATGGAGACTGGAAATTCCCAATAATACACTGCCTGAAAGCAGGAGAGCCAGAAAAGCCAATATAGGCTTCAAACCATGGACTTCAACACTCAGGGCAGGAGAAGATGCATGTTCCTGCTCAAAAAGGGAGAGAGCATAAGTGTGTCTTAACTTTTTGTTCTATCAAGTCCCTAATAAGATTAGATGACACCTGTCCATGTTGATGCCAGCAGATCTTCTTTACCCAGGTTATTGATTCAAATACTGATCTCTTCCAGAAACACCCTCACAGAAATTCCCCAAAATAATGTTTTATCAGTTATCTGGGTATTCCACAATCCAGTTAACACAGATATTCCCCATCACACACTACAATCCTGTTCTGCTCTTTTGCATTTCTTTTTTAATGCTATATGTCAGTTTTTGGTTTCATAGTCTTTTTGCTTTAGAGAATGGTGTGTGTGATTAGTTATGTTGCCAGGCTATGACCCTGCATGTAACATAAAAATCTACTGAGAAGCATTGCCTGAAGATTACTAGAGGTCAAAAGGGGGTCAGCAGAGTGCTCAGAACAGAAATCTCAAACAAGAGATGAGGAGCAGCCACTTAGGATGGATTTGTTGGACTTGTAAGAAATCCCCAGGCTACTCAAATTTACCATGGACAGGACCATGAAAGGCAAGGATGCACTCCATCCACAGATGAAGACACAGGCTGGGCTATGTGTTAACTGTACTACAAAGAAAAGGCTACATTCAGGTTTGCTTGTAAAAAGATATTAAAATTTGACAGAAAGAGTGAAATCCAAGCAGCTAACTTGGATTATTTTTGCAACATTTCCTAAAAATACAAGCACAGTAGGGTTCCCTATTCTTGCTGGGGTTACTCTGCTGAAGAGATAAGGCCATGCACTTCACACATTGTTTTTAGTCCATTACTTAGTGAACATGTTAATCTGAAATATAACTTTTCATTTAGATTAAAAAGATTATGGACGAAAGTCAGGCACGGTGGCACACACCTGTAATCCTAGTACTTGGAAGACTAAGGCAGGAAGAGAACAAGATTGAGGGAAGCCTCACTAACTTAGCAAGACTCTGTTTCAAAATAAAAAAAATTAAAAGGGCTAGGATTGTAGCTCAGAGGTAGAATGCCTCTGGCTTCAACCCCAGTAGCCACTACCCCCAACCCCCTCAAAAAATGGAGAAAAACTTTTAGAGCAAACTACAAATTTAAATCCTTTCAGTTGCACTTGGTTTTGAGTTTTCATCACATTTTTTTTCCTGTGAGATAGTATCAGATTCATCAAATGACTTGATTTGAACTCCTATTGAAAGTGTCTAGAAGTTCAAAAAAAACATCAACTAGAAATAAGAAATTTTCTTTGACTTACACAGATCTCTAACTGTATCCCATTCTGTGCTTTTTTGTTGTTTTCTTTTTTTTAATTTCCTGCTTCACTTTGCCATCCTGCCTAGCAGTTTAGCTTCTGTTTCCAAATTCCTTTTTTCTTGACATTTGTAGTGGCTCATTCCCTATCGCCAACAAGAAACATGATTGAAATTGTGAATGTGGGAACAATAGAAACCGGAGAATAAGCTGTTGAAACCAAATCGTGTTCTTATATATCAATGCTACAATAAAGAGGTGTGCTTTCAGGAAGGCAGGTTGTTATTTCTATTCAGGCTCAAAGAGTGTTAAATCACTCAGGAAAGAAAGTAGTTTATTTTTAATGGATTAGAAAAATATCACAGAGCACAATGAAAATGTTTTTCTTAGTCTACAAATTTCCTCTTTTGGTAAGTCATTGGTTAGCTGCTATAATGTGTTTAGACTATTTCAATATGACTTGATAATTCCTTTATCACTGTTTACCTACACTTTCTACTTTTAATGTATGAGGGAAATAATACCTTTTCTTACACTGTTAGAAAATACCCAAAATAAGCCCATTTACAAATATTTTTAAAGATTCTTAACTGTTTGGAATTTGCTTTGGTTTCCTTTTACTTTGAAATGCTTACATTTCAATTCTTTCAGCATAACAATAGGAAAAATACTATGTTGCATCAATAGATATAATACATTACCTAATATTGAGTAAAAGAACTCAAAGCAAATCTAAAGGAATTCTACATATATTAGCACATATGAGAAATGGAAAGTTAATATTTGTACTAGACATGATTTTGTATCTCCATTAAAGTCTCCCCCATCATGTTTTCCTGGCTGTTGGAGGTGCACCTTAGATTAAGTGACACTGCTCTACCCTCTCTTTACCATATCATGGGAGGTTACCCTATTTTCAGTGTCAATCTTGGCAATCCCATTGACCTCAGGAACGATTTATATAAAAAAAACACTTTTTCTCCTGAAATGTTGGAACTGTAATAAAAATATCACAGCTAAGAAGGAAGCCTGAGGTTGAAGCCACATTCTGAGGACAGCCTGAGCCCTTGGTAGTGCTGATTATCTGCACATCATAAATGCATGTTTACATATAGACAAGAAATGTGAGTTTATGCACATGTAAGTACAAATAAGCCAGGGGTGGTGGTGTATGCCTTTAATCCCAGTACTTGGGAGTCTGAGACAGGAAAATCACAGGTTTTAGGCCAGCCTCCACATCTTAGTAAGAACTTCAGCAACTTAGTGAGACCCTGTTTCAAAATAAAATAAGGCTGAAGGGTGTGGTTTAAAAAGTAGACCAACCCTGGGTTCAATCCTTAGTACCAAAAAACAAACACTAAATAAATAAATACAAATAAAGACATACCTGTAATCCCAGCACATGGGAGGATGAGACAGGAAGATTACAGGTCTGAGGCCAACTTCAGCAACTTAGTAAGACTCTTTCAAAATAATGAAATAATTAATTAATTAATGGATGTGTACAACAAAGAATGCCCCTGGGTCTAATCCCCAAAACAAACAAAAAGCAAAAATATATTGATTTTAAAGAAACAATATCTGGCTATGAATTGTATTGTTCCACTTCAAACTGTGATAAGCACCATTAGAATGTTTGAAGCAAAGACAGCACACATATTTACAGATAAATTTACTTTCTAACTCTTCCTCAAAAACATGCAAATTTTCTCTAAGTGAAGAGAATTATTCCACAAACAATAATTAACTCCTGATAGTACAACTCAGAACCTGCTCAACTCAAAAGTAAACATTTGCTTATACTGAAGTCCCAACTATCCAACTTTTGTATCATTTGTAACAGTGTTTTGTTTCTGCTATTGCTATAGTATTTTTAAGTGTAATATGTTTCAAAATTGTCCTCTTCTTTTTGGAGTGTTTTTTATAATAGTTGCCTACTGAAAAATCAACAGTGAACAAAAATGCATCTGTTTCAGAATTTTTCTAAAGACATTCTTTAAGTGATTCATTTAAAATAATATTTACTAGACTCAACTACATCTTTTATGCATTTTAATTGCTTAGCATCACCTTTTAAGTTTTTCTTCTTGGAAAAAATTATAGCACATAAAAAATGAAGTGATTTCAGACTGAAATAGAAACTTCAAAGAGGTTATTGATCTTTTCACATAAATCACAGTCCCATAGATTGTAGACCAGACACGATATTGGCAATCAAGAAAATGTTCAGGAGTAATCTAAGAAAATAAAGGCTTGTCTATGTCTAGAGAAAATCAGAAGTTCCAAAGAGGACTCTTACAGGTCAAATCTTTGGGATGCAATTACAAGCAAGGTTGTGTTGGCAGATGTGACTTGAAGAAAATATATATGTAAAATACGTGGACATAGTAAAATCTTCCTCCTCAGCTACTGAAATCCCCAGATCTCAGGTTTTACTTAGTCTTCAGAGGTTGAATAACAGCTTTTATCACAGTGTTAGAAAGCAATCCAACACATACAAAGACCTGATGAAACGTGACACATTTACTTTGATTAATATAGCTACAGCATGTGAAAAGTCCTATGGAGTTTAACATTCTAGAGTCTTCATTCATTCAATCTTTCATGAAAGCCACCCATGTTTATTTGACCTTCCCATATTCTAGAACCAGAAATGTAGTAGTAGAGAAAATGTTGCAGTTTGTTCCCTCAAAGTTTGAGAGTCCAGTGAGGTGAACAAAAATTCCCATCATATAAGAATAGATAAAATTTTGTGAACTAGAATCAGATGACAAGAGGCAGAGATAAAATACAGAGGATTCCTAAATTTCTAGATTTATCAATAGAACGATCTTTGGAGACTTTTTTTTTTAACCAAGGTTAAGAAGATTGCAGAATAGCTAGTTTGAAAGGGGGAATTAAGAGCTCTGTTTTGAAAGTAACAAATCTGGCACGTCTATCAAACTTCCAACAGTTAATGTCATTTAGTCTAAAGAACATCTGATTCTGAAACTCAGTGAGAAGGTCAGGTACACAAATATATTTGGGGATCAACATTTTATAGATTAAATTAAAGCTATGCGGCTGGATTAGATCTTTGGAGATGTGCTTTATGGAAAGAGGAGAGAAGACAGAAAAACACTAGGACCCAAAGATGCTCCAACATTTAGAGTCTGAATGTTCATGAGCAAACCTAAGTGGCCAGTAAGATGGAATGTATACCAGGAGAGTTCAGCCATGTGAATCAAGCTTTTAGGAAAGGAGAAAATTTCAAATACTGCTCATAAAATAGGGGATATGATACTAACTCAATATCGGGTATAGGTAAGGAGAGTGAGTAGGGGAGAGCCAGGGAGAATCCCAACAAGTGCTATGTGCATGTATGTCCCTGTCCCTCTGACCTACATTATTATGTAAGACTGCAATGCATCAATACAAGTATAAAAATAAACTTATAAAGTTTTAAAACTTTATCTTATTACTATTAGTTATTCTACATGGCTATTTGTTTCTCTTCATAATAAAGAAGACTCCACAACAACTTTTTAAAACTTATTATGTTTTAGTGAGCACAAACCTGTCAGTAAAGCCAGAAAACACCTTTTAATGAATTATAAATATTCAGAAATTTGCTTTCACCCCCTTTAGATAGACAAAAAATAAAACTAGAGCATGTCTAGATTCCACTCGATAATTAAATATTCTCTTACTTAAGTGACGTTATTTAGAAAGTAAAGAAAAAATGATTTTCTGTGCAAATGCAATAGTCTATACATGTACCCATTACATAGCTAGCACCTTTTTATTGTTACTTTGCCAGGAAAATGAAGAATAAGGAAAAACTAGAAGAAGCAAAGTTTGCAAGCCTCAGAGGATCACCTTACCTGCTATTTACAGATTTGGAAGTCAGTAAGTACAGTGTGTGTCACTATTGCTCCTAAGGGGGTCCTGTTAAATGTTCTGCTATTGTGTAAGGAGCTAAAGTAAAATAAATGATCCATGATTGCATGGATGATGAAGAATTTAGTAACTGTATTTTGTAGCTCTCCTCAATCTTTCCCCTCAATGTGTTCCATTTAGTAAATTCAGTCACAGGGTTATTCTAGAAAGAGAAAGAAAGAAAAAGAAAAAGAAAGAAAGAAATATTTTTCTTTGATATATTTATATGGAGAAAAACACATTAATTTATTGGATCTCGTCCCATTTAGTTCTGAAAATGTGTTCAGAGTTTGAGAGCATTTATATTACTAATTATAACTTTTTAGTGGCTTACCATGTTAGTTGGCATTATAACTTCATTAAAGAGCCTCTATAGTTTATACATATTTAATGTAAATCATAACCATAATTGCTGTATTATAGCCAGGAGAATGAGTTATGTAATATTTAAAAATCAACTGTGCTAAAAGTAATTCCTGAAAGAAATCTTTCCCCTCAATGTGTTTCATGTAGTAAATATCAGTCACAAGGTTATCCCAGAAAAACATTAAATTAGTTAAAAATATCTCTTTAACAACATTTCTACGAAGCAAGTGATTATTCAGAAAATATCAAAGGTCTACTTTCACTTACTAAAATGAAAAAAGCTTCCTTAAATCAAAATAAGTTCCATGTATTATTTCTTCCCACCCTAGGAAATGAATTATGTTGATTGGAGATCCTCTGTTCTCTACTGAACTGTCTTTATTATTATCTAGAACCTTACATGATCACCAAAGTTGATATGCACTCATCATTGACTCAATGATTTCTAACAGGCAGACTCTGTATGAAGTGCTGAGTAATTAGAGAAAAAGGTTCATTTCTTACCCTGAAGAAACTTACATTCCAATGCAGAAAGCTTGTAAGCAGGCAGGAGGCCTAACCCAGAGGGAAGGCCACATGGTCAGGTTCAGAGCAGAGTTCCCTGAAGTCACTGTTGCATATACTCACCTCAGTGGATCAAATAAACAGAAATCACTGTTCTTTCTTAAGATGCTGTTGAAATGTGAGGTACATAGACACCCTGTCAATCCTTCCCTGTTAGTATCAAACTTCAAATCAGCTTTTTGTTTATGGATATTGGACCCTAGATGAATTTAAAATGAGTATTTTGCCTAAGGTTACATATCTAGATTCACAGGTCAGGATTCAACATCCCATTACCATACCATTCCATGTTCTCATCAGTACATACTTTCAAAGCTACTGCTCTCTTCTAAATCACAGCTCCTCCCACTAGAAATTCAGTTATTTCAACCAACAAAAGCAATGGGAAAGATCTGACATACATTAAACACGAAACCACACATCTTCTGTGTTTAAGTCTCTATCATTGTTTAATTTTATTTTATGTCTCATTTGTTTATTCATTAATTTTTACTTTTGTTGGTGCATTATAGTCTCACATCATAATGTAGTTCACAGTGATATTGACATACATGCACATAGCAGTTAGTGAGTTTTCCCTTGGCTCTCTCCCCAGGCCCCCATCTTCACCTTATAAGATACTGATATTGGCATTGGTATTCTCACATATGCATATATTGTCAGCAGAATTGTTTTCTTCATTAATTCTCCCTCTCCCCCCTTCTTCTTCAAAACCACCTCCCTTACTCCACTGGAGTTTCTCTACCATTATATAAAGTTCCTCATATCCAATTACTATTTAGCTTCTGCATATGAGAGAAAACATGACCCTTCACTTTCTGTGACTGGCTAATCTCACTTAAAATAATGTTCTCCAGGTCTATCCATTTCCCTGCAACTGATATAATTTTTTCTTCTTTATTTCTGAATAGAATTCCATTGTGTGTATCTTATAATTTTGTAATCCATTCATTTCTTGGTGGACACCTGGGTTGGTTCCATAATTTGGCTATTGTAAATTGTGCTGATATAAACATGGACATGCATACATTACTATACTATTCTGATTTCAATCACTTTGGAAAGATACCTAAGAGTGGTATAGTTGGATCAAATGATGGATCCATTCCCAATTTCCTAAAGAATCTCCATGCTGCTCTCCATAGCAGCTGCACTAATTTGCAATCCCTCTACCAGTATAGAAGAGTTCCTATTTCCCCACATCTCAAAAGCATTTATTGTTGTTTGACTTCTTAATGGATGCCATTCTGATTGAGATTAGATGGAGTCTCAGTGTAATTTTAATTTTTACACCTCCCAGGTTGCTAATGATGTTGAACATTTCTTCATGTATGTATTGTCCATTTGTACCTCTTCTTTTGTAAAGTTTCTATTTATAACTATTATTCATTTTTAAAGTCTTCTTCAATCGTCTTCTGACCAGTATGAATGTTAAAATACCCAATGCAGGTGAAAATAAAAGACTAAGAGGGTTAATTTCAAAATAAAAGTATACTATAATTATATTTACTCTTTAAATAAGAAATATCTCCCTCTAATTCTGATTCTCTGAAATTCTATCAAGACAACTTATTATACACTTTCTTGTTCCCTGATAGAGTTAGGAATCTTTTTTCTTAAACCAATTAATAAGTTGATCTCATTAACAAATAGGCCCAATTTTTGAATAGGGTTGGATGAGTGTATGGCACTCTAGGAGATCACTCTGAGCCCCAAACTAACTGTGTATTGAGAGCAGAAGACATGGTAAACTTCAGGTCATCCCTAAATATCACTAAAATTTAATTATGACTTTCTATCTCTAATAATGTTCCAGAGGATCCTCTACAAATGATCTGATCATGGAGCATGCTTTCATATTACTTATCTTGACTGGGACTTTATATACCTTAAAATACAAGGCAGATCACAGGTGCTCAAATTCTAGAGAACCTTCTTACTTGACTGAGGTTTAGGGAAGAGATTCCATCTTGTTTGCATACTTAAGGAATAATACTGTGACATTTGATAGGTAATCAAAAATGGTTTGTTTTGATGAAATACCAGTCTTTATGATTCCATTGCAGTAACTCTGATCGTAAGATTCAGAGAGGAATGGTCCTTCTGGAATTCTCATATGTTGACAACATCCTCAGTTGTCTAGAAATGTATTGATGAGAACCTCAATTTTTTAGAATGTGGTTAGTGAGAATAACAAAAACTGAAGTAAATGTTGTATACTAGAGCTATGGTTTAGATATTTTTGTTTGTATTTCACAAGGGTTTATGTGGTAGAAGCTTGATCCCCAATATGACAATATTGAAAGGTGAGAACCTTTATGGATTTGGGTCTAGTGAGGTGTGATCAGGTCTTAGAAGGCATGCCTCCTTTTATGGTATTAAGGCTGTTCTTGCAAAGAAAACTAGTTCCCAGAAAAGCAGGTTACTTTAAAGTGTGGCCACACCATGCTTTGGACACCTCTACAAGTGACTCTTTCTATTTCTGCTTCTCTGCCACGGAATGATGCAGCCAAAGGAACATCATCAGAGGTTAAACAGGCCTCCAGTTCTTGAACTTTAAGCTTCCAGAACTGTGAGCTAATTAAGCCTCTTTTTTATGAAGTACCTACCCTCAAGTATTTTTGTAGCAACCGAAAATGAATTACTACAGTTAGATATCTAACTCAGGTAATCATCATAATGAAAATAGAAGAAATAGAGTTTTATGAACTTGTTTTAAAAAATCCTACAGCAACAAACTCAGAAGCCTGGTTTGAACTCAGAAGCCTGGTTTCAGAGTCTGGGGTAAATGTGGCTGGGAAATTTAAAATAACTTTTCCAATCATATAGTGGTCACAAATACAGAGTATCTCCATTACTATGGAAGGAATTTTAGACAAGCCAGAACTAAAGAGCTCTTATTATTCAGTTACAGAAATAGTTAAGCTGTTGAATATTAATTGCTCACAAATAAATTATTGATGTTATGGCTGAATATTATGTCATGTATTTTATAATAGGAATATGCTTTTCCAGGAACCTAAACTTTATATTCCTATTTCATATACTGTATCATTAAAAGAATGAAGAAATTGAAGCACAGCCATGTCTGCTTATCTGTGGCCTATTATGAGCTACATGAAAGGCACAGCTGAATCCATTCATAAAATACACAGCATGGTCTTTTCATTACAAACACTGTCACAATCAATTCAACTCAATGAGGAAAGGCCCATCAGTCAATCAACCAGACAGTTAATCAAAACACACAGTGAAAGGTCCATCAAGTAAGGTTTTGAAAAGAATTTAACTTTATTTGAACACTGAGAATGCCTTAAGTTTTAAGAGTTGGATTGTTTCCAAATAGAAGATGAAACTACCTCTTTTTCAGAGAAATAGATGTCCCGAGTTATTCAAAGTGGGGTCAAACAATCAATCAACTTTCTGAAAAGTAATTCTTTGTAAGTGCTTACAAATAACCAAACAGAGAAAAGAGCTAGCAATGAAATAGCAGTGTTCATTTTGTTCTTTTTAAATGTCTAAGGAACTCTGTTACATATAGAAAGACAAGAGCTTTGATTGACTCCAAACCACTAAATAGCCAATTATTCATCAAGGAAAAAGTAAGATGCAGTAGAATTGTATCAACTAAATAGACATTTCCCCTTCACACAGATTCTATTACCAAAATAAGTGATTTTATCTTAATTCTGAAACTTTGTGTCTCTTTCTTAGCCTTTATCTGAAGTAAGAAAAGTCCATGTCTCTTTTCTAAAGTGATCACCAAAGCATGACTATAAGCCTCACAGCTACACACACAGAAACAAAATTCTTCAACTTCATCACTTCCTACAAGCTATATCACATTACAAATTCTCTTTGGGGACAAGAAATTCTTTAAGTTAGTCAATAAATATGTGTATATATAAGTTCTAAATGTGTGTGTGTGTGTGTGTGTGTGTTTATAAGTTCTAAACTACTCCATTGTATTTCATATCTAGGGATAATTTGATTCTCAAATCAACTAAATGGTGTCTCTGATTTAAATAGTATACTTATAAATTAGACAAATATGGTATAAAATGTTTAAATGTAATTAACATAGAAAATAAACTTCACCCAAATCTAACAATTCAATTCTACATTTAAAAAATGATTAGCCCAAAATGACATCATACTAAATGGGAAAAAGCTTAAAGTGTATCTTCTAAGATCTGGAACAAGACAAAGACATTAATTCTGATCATTTTTTCTTCAGTATAATACTGGATGTTTTAACCAGAGTAATTAAGCGGAAGAAAGTAAAACGAGACATACAAAGAGGAAGGAAGGTATAATTTTTTTCCTGTTTACTAATCATATGATTCCATACATAGAAAAGCACAAACTACCAGGATTGATTAAAAAACAGTAAAGTTGTGGGATAAAAAAAATCAACATACAAAACAGAAGCCTTTCTGCACTGACAACAAATTTTCTGAGAAATCATGAAAGCAATCCCATTCACAATTGTTATAAAAATAAAATAAAATACCTGGTAATAAATTTAACAAAGAAAGTTAAAAATCTCCTTTTAGTCAGTTTTTTAGTCAATGTGATCAAAATACCAGACAAGCAGAATTTAGAGAAGGAAAGATTTATTTGGCTTACATTTTTAGAGGCTCCATCCATAGTCAGCCCCTCCAAAACAAAAACCACAATGACAGGGCACCTGGTGGAAAAAAAGACAGTCTCAGTCTTGGAAACCAGAAGCAGAAAGAGTAAGAATAGGGATCTAGGGACATATATAGCCCCCAAGAGCATGCCCCCAGTAACTCACCTCCTCCTGCCATGCCCCACTTCTTAACCTTCCTATATTGAAGACCACGCTTTCAACATATGAGATTTTGGGGAAGACATTCTAAACCCAAATCATAATAGATCTATCTCTACAATAAAAATTATAAAATGCTGATGAAAGAAGTTAAAGAACACACACCTCACATACTCATAGATTGGAAAAATTAATAAAATTAATATTGTTAAAATGTTCATAATGCCCCCCAAAATTTGCAAATCCAATGCAATCTGCATCAAAGTACCATGACACTCTTCAAAAGGCTTGAAAAGAACAATCCAACCATTCATATGGCAATACAAAATATACCCAGATAACCAAATTAATCTTAAGCGGAAAGAAAAGAAGCTGGAAAGATAACAATATCTGATTTCAAGGCAAATTACAGAACCACAATAACCAAAACAGTATGGTATTGGCACAAAAACAAGCATGTAGAGCAATGAATCAGAATAGAGATCCCAGACCAGACCCACACAGGTATAGCAAACAAATTGTTATATAGGTGCCAAAAATATACATCGGAGAAAGGACAGCATCTTCAATCAATCGTGCTGTCCAAACTAGGTATCCATATGCAGAAGATTGAAATGACCCCTAACTCTCACCCTCTACAAAAATTAAATCAAAATAGAAATGTAAGCTCTGAAACTATAAAACTTTGAGAAGAAAACAGGGAAAACATTTGAAGACATTGGTATAAGCAATGATGCAATGACTCTTTTTTAGATCTGATCCGAAAAGCAAACATAGACAAATGGGATTACACTGTTTATGTCAACATTCTCACAGCCTTAATCCAAAACAACTGATCAAAAAACTTAGTGGAAGGAAAATGTATTTGCTCTCAGCTTGTGGAGATTTAGAAGTTTGGACCATGTCAGGCCAGGTCTGCAGAGGTCAGGGCACGGCATGGCCATGGGAAGCAGAGAGAGAGCACAAGGGCTCTGCTCTTCACATCACACAAGCCAGAAGCATAGAGAAAGAATGAGGAGCAAAGAAACAAAACCACACACCTAGGGGCTCCTCTTTAGCAGCCAAGATCCCCTTCCAACATTGCTGCTTTGTTTCCTTGAGGGATAGGGGTACATTTTAAGACCAAACCTTTGCATATACTAATCTAAAAAGCTTTGGTACAACAATAAAACAATACATAAAGAGACCTAGAGAATGGGAGAAAACTTTTGCCAACCATCTCACAATTAGTATCTAGAATACATAAGAAACATTAAAAAACTTAGTAACAAAAAAGTTTTTAATTAAAACATGGGGAGATGATTCGAATAGACACCCCTCAAAATAAGAACTACGATGCCCAACAAATATTTTTTTCAATGTTCAATATCATTAGCCATCAGGGAAATGTGTGGAGAATGGGACTGCAAGTGAACATTTGCCTTGGAAAATTCTAAGGTCATAGACAGTTTGACTGTTGAACTTGCTGAAAAAAAGCCTGTTCCTCCAAGTAAACATTGCTGTGTTTCTTGCTTGTGCCAACACCTGAATATATCACTTGTCAAACATTGTCTCAAGAATCTTCTGCACATCCTCAGTGGTTTTATTGCTAACCATTATCTCAAAGACTTTCTGCAGTTGTTCTGCAGTTTACTCAGCCATTACTTCAAGGACTCCCTGCACATTTACCCATTAGACATTATTTCTTGGTTTCCTTGTGTGTTTACTAGTTAAACATTGTCCTCTCCTCAAATATAAACCAGTGTCCAAATCTAAACCTTCCCCCTTTAGAATGACAATAAAAGCTTTGGACTAGTGTCCAGCAGGGCCTTCACCTAAGAGTGAGGTCCCTTGACCTGCTGTCTTCAATCTGCATGCCATATCTGAGTCATTCTTTTCCTTTCACGTGAGCTGGACATTACCAACAAAAGTGCAAATCAAAACTATAATGAGATATCTCATCCAAGTTGGAAAAAATTAAGTAGCCATGATCAAAATAATAAATAACAAATACCTGCAAGGATGTGGATAAAAAGAACTTATACACTGTTGGTTGAACATAAATTAGTATAGCCACCATGGAGAAAAGTATGGATATTCCATACTTTTTAAGTAGGTTTGCCATATGATCCAGCTACTCCACTTCTAGGTTTGTATCCAAATGAAGTAAAATCAGCATTCTAAAGATATACCTTACTTTCTACATTTATTGTGACACTACTAAAAATAGCTAATACATGTACTAAAACTAAGTGTCCATCAGGGTGTGAATGGATAAAGAAAACATGATATGTATGCACCATGGAATATTATTTAGTGATAAGAAAGAAGACCTATTATTTACAACAAATGAATGGAATCAGAAGACATTATGTTAACTGAAATAAGTCAGATATAGAAAGACAAATACCTCATACTGCTTCTCTTATGTAGAAACTAAAAAAAAAGACAATAAATATAGATGAGTGATTACTAGAAGTTAAGGTATAGTTGGTGGAAAAAGAGAGGTTGGCACAGTGGTTGATTATAATTCACAATAACTTATGTATTTGGTAAAAACTAGAAGACAGAAGTTTGAAGACCCCAAACATTAGGAAATGATAAGAGGGAAATGCTAATTAACCTGACTTGATCAGTGCTGTATGCATGTGTTGAAATATCACACTGAACTGCATTAGCATGTAAAGTTAATACATGTTAACAAAATATATAAATATTCTAAAAACATAAATAACTCAATTTTTGAAGCTAAATTCACTAACCTATAGTGGAATTGTATTAATTTCTCAAAATAATCTTGCAAAACTAGCCCAAGGGGAAAAAGAAAGGAAGGAAGGAAGGAAGGAAGGAAGGAAGGAAGGAAGGAAGGAAGGAAGGAAGGAAGGAAGGGGGAAAATGCACCTATAACTTTGGCTACATGAGTAAATCTCATCCCCCATTCTTCATGAGAAAGATAAGCACACAGATATTCTAAATCTATACCACCAATTTAAGTCCATGCTACCACCACTGTATTTTATGAGAATACCATCACATCACAAAACCACACTAAGCAGGCATTATCATCCTTTCAGTCATCTTACTTTATAGAAAGCACTCCTGTATTCCAGGGACTGGATAGTAAGGGTTGACATTATCCTTTGCCCCTCTTCAGCTCAATGTACATTCAGTGCATTTCATGTAGTTTCTTTTATTCTGAAGTCTGAGAGATCCTATAGTTTGTTAGTGAATTGCTCCCCCCGCATAAAAAAAAAAAAACAACTATATATTCCTGGGGGTGTTCTTGAACAAAAAGATCTTCTCATAGCATGAAAAGCTGCCTTTTCTTGTGGCTAAAAAGTAATCTAGAGAGGTGTGGGATGTTCCTGTGACAGAGCATTTGCCTAGAATAAATGAGGCCCTGGGTGCCATCCCCAAAACTACAGACACACACACACACACACAAAGAGTCAGCCAAGAATAATGGCTCTGCTGTTTTTATAAACTCTTTTGTGCATATACTATCCATCAAGACCACTCTTTTTTTTTTTTTTTTTTTTTTTTTTTGCGGTACTGGGGATTGAACTCAGGGGCATTCTACCTTCAAGCTATACCCCCAGCCCTATTTATTATTCTTTATTTTGAAACCAGGTATCACTAAGTTGTGGAGTGCCTCACTAGGTAGCTGAGGCTGGCCACGAACCCAGATCCCCAGGTCTCAGCCTCCCAAATGCTGGGATTACAAGCGTGCACCACCATGCCCAGCTAAGATCACTCTTCTTATTCATCATATTTCCCAGGTCCAAATAGAAAAGTTGGCATACTCCTTTCTTCCCTTTGAAACTTTCAGTCTGCTCTTCCTCCTCTACTGTTCTCAAAGTCTTCTAGATTGGTTCAGATCACCAATGTGTCTATAAAACAAATTCATGAAGATAAAATTGGGAATTATTGGCTGTAAGAAAGCCACCCTACAAAAGAATCCATGCATACTGAGCCCTAAAGAGAGAGGTACAAGGGTCATTTATTAGATTGTGCTTTGGGTTTTTTACCTAAGTATTCAGAATAAATGTGACTTACTCACCCACGAGTTTGGCTTTTCTCTCATTGATTTTCACTTTTGTGACCTAGCCAATCTGGTTTGTATATCCCGGAAGATCCTCAAGACTGTGTCATTTAGTTGGGTATATCAAGAAGTGGCCCAGTTTTTTCTCTGCCTTGGACGGTCCCTATTGGTATTGCTTTGGTAATATGGTCTGAAGTAGAAGATCTCCAACTCCTGGCTCTCCTCTAAAGGGGTGAGCTAGTACCTCTTTGGTTTCATAATTTCTTATTCATCCTAGAGTTTCAGTTTGGGGAAATTCCTTGAGAATTGAGATTACCTTTTCTCCTTTGAAGGAATTGAATGTTTATAAAAAACAAATGAATAAAACTAACCTCCACTAAGGATAAAATAAAGCCAAAAAATATACACATAGGCTTTCTTTTTTTTTAATTTTTTATTGTAGTAATTCGTGCAATATAGCATACATCTTTGTTAAGTACAAGTTGTTAACAACATATTTGCACACAATTCTCATTTGACCCCTTCCCCAATTCCCACCCCAATCCCCTCCCCTTCCCTCCCCCTCAGGTTCACTTCGGTGAGTGACCTTGATATGATTGTGTAATTACACCATGTGCTTTAGGGCGTCCCTCTGCCCCCTGCGTCCACTACAATTAAATCAACTTCGTTGCTTATCGAGGATCACTCCTTTTCATCTGGAGACCCTCCTATGCCCCATCTTCTCCCTAGCATCCACATATTAGGGAGAACATATGCTTCTTAACTCTTTGTGACTGACTAATCTCAGTTAACATAATGTTTTCCAGTTGCATCCATTTCCCTGCAAAGAACATGATTTTATTCTTCTTTATGGCTGAGTAAAATTCCATTGTGTACATATCCCATAGTTTTGTAATCCATTCATCTGTGGTTGGACATCTTGGCTGCTTCCATAGTTTGGCTATTGTGAGTTGAGCTGCTATAAACATAGATACACATGCATCATTCTGATAATTTGGTTTCCATTCTGTTGGGTATATACCCAGTAGTGGTATTGCTGGGTCATATGGTAGGTTCACTCCCAATCGTCTGAGGATCCTCCATACTGTCTTCCACAGTGGTTGCACAAGTTTGCAATCCCACCAACAATGTACTAGGGTTCCCACTTCT
>PVLC010017649.1:0-33656 GCA_004027655.1 Graphiurus murinus
CCCCCCCCCCAAATCTGAAAGTATGAAGTCTTCCTTATTTTAAAAGCAGAGCTGAACATTGATATTTAGAAAGCACTGCCTGGTCTTTTCTGTGAATGTTCTTTATAGATACGGTTTTAAACTCCAGCTCAGAAATTCATTTTTCGTTCCCCTCTGTGGTGCCGTGAAAGCTGGAATTGCAAGTCGGACATTATTACTAGCATCAAGGGCATCGTGTGATTTTCCCAGGCCCTTGCTGGAAATTTCCCAAGATGGTAATGAGAAAACAATTACAACAAGACCTGCTTGTCTCTGATTTCTGCACCCTAGATTACAAGGGGTCCAGGGACAATCCTTCCCAAGGCACAGTCTGGGCACAGATGGAGAAGCTGATGTCCTTGATGCATTTTCTTTCAGTTACTGATACTCCTCGGCTTGCCTGCCTCTCCTGGACAGATGTTTCTCTGAGCAGAGCAGCCTTGCCTGCTGACATGATTTCTAAGTCTCTCTCATCAGCAGGATCAGAGCCCAAGGAGGCTGGTTGCTTTTCAGCCCTTCAGTTGGGTAGAAGTGTTGAAAGTCAAGGTTACCGTAATAGAAGCACAATTTATAAATGCTTTCAGCCCACAAGGTTACACTGCAGATAAAGCCTTTATTGCATTTGCCATATAAAATAATCATGGATTACGCAAACTCAAAAGAACAAGAACAAGAAGAGAAGATTTGGGATGAAAAAAATGCATGCCAGTTTATTTTCTCCCAGGAAGGAATAGGCTAATTCCTGGTACTTGGTGCCCTGTGTTCAGGTTCAATGTGACCTAATAGAGTAAGCTTTAGCATCCTGTGCTGAGAGGTAAGCAAATACTTTCCAACTTTGCTTGTAGGTGGAAAAATATAAGTGGCTTCAAAACAATGAGCACTTATATATTGTTCATAATATGTTATCAGATATACAATATGTTGCACTTAAAATAACTTGATAGATAAATATACATTTTAAGAAGATTTATGGTTCAATTAAGGGCATCTTTTTCATCATTAATATATAGAATGACCATCTTTTTCATAGATAGATAGAGAAAAGTATCAATTTTCGTAGATGTATATTTTTTCCAAAGAGTTATGGATTAATTAAAAGGATTTTTTTTGCACTGTCTTCATGAACAAAGTATACAGAAAAATCCTTTAGTGGCAAAAAGTCTTGTTTCTACAGATTGTTTTCATTCAGGAACAGTATCATACCCCAGAGCCTCTGTGTGCTGAACTTTCCTAGAAAGAGGACTGGACTGGACTTCCTTTTTTTTTTTTTTTTTAAATATCTGAAACACCACTTGAACAAGAATGATATTAAGGGCAGAGATTGCAAAGATGATGTCTACTTATTGTTTTCAAGATAGATTCTCAGACTTGATAACTGACAAGCCCCAGCTTTTGTGCAGCAAACAAACAAACAAACAAAAAAATAGAACCAAATCCAAAAGCCACCTTCTCTCTACTAGATCAGGTCCTGAGAGTTATTTTGTTAAAAAGGCTGGGTTCAAATCAGCTTCTCCTCCTTCCTCTCTCTGCCTCCCGTTCAGTCAGTTTTAAAGGTTTTTGTTTTTGTTATTGTTTTTGTCTCCAGTCAGTTCCCTCTGCGTTTGTGAATGATAATGAATTGGTTGGTGTTCTTGGAAGAACTTGAACTTCTCTGATAAAAGATGTGTTCTCCGTTTAAGTCGTTAACATTGACATGATTATCTTCCAAGTCTGGTCCTGTTAACTTGACTATTGAACCTCTGTTTATTGTCATTGTCACAGTGCTTAACTGCAAAAGGTCAGATCAGAATGAAAGAACTCAACCGAAGTAGACAGAATGACTGATCTTCTTTTGATGAAATATCTGTTCTCATTTCGGCATGGATGACGCAAAATGCTTCTGACTTCAACACACACACACACACACACACACACACACACACACACACACACACACATCTATTTTCAAGGGAGGTTGAGAAACTGCAAATTTGAGCAGCTATCGGTATCTTTAAAAATGTTCATGCCTTTAAGCCAGAAATTCTGCTTTTTATTTCTAATTCTGGCAAGAAAGCAGCAAAACACAAAAAGAGTTTTGTACTGTCCTGGTCATTTCAACTTTGAATATGGTAGCAAAAGACTATCAACTCTTTAAATGTCCAACTAGTGGATATTATTTAAGTAAATTACATTATCATATATAATACCACAATGCAAAAATCATATCTTCAAATAATGTGCCCTAAATATAGAAAAAAATTCATGGTTTATTGAGTAAACTATGCATTTTTAAAAAACACAAGGAATAAGCCTGACTTTATAAGAAATAACATTTATATATGTCTAACAATAAAACCTGCAGGGCTTTCTCAGTGCTTACCACTGGGCAGAGGAAGCATTATTTTTATTCATTGTTCATATTTTGCTATATTTCCTAAATTTCCTACCATAAGCATGTATTTCTTTGATGACAACAACAAAAACACAAAGCCCAATAAGTGCCACTTTTAAAAACTGGCAAAAAGATGCAAATCCTTGTGATTATGTAATTTATCTTAAACATGGATCCCTGGTCAAAGACTCAGGCGAGCAGAATTACAAACCTGTCTCAGAGCTCCATTCTTCCAGGACCTGTATTTAGTTGTCAAAAGGAAGTCCCATAACATGCCTTTACAGCGCCCAGTCCTTTATTAATGCCACATGTGCTCTTGTAAGGTTGAGTTATTAAGTGATATACAATAATTGTCTCTCCTCCGAAGTAGACATTTATTTCCCGCCACTCATGCAGCTCTATTTCGGTATCATTTATCACAACCACACTGTAAGAATCATCTCAGTGGGTTGCTTCTCTCGGACCTCTCTCTTAATGCAAGCTGACCTAAACGGCCCCAGTAAGAAATTAAATATAATTACGTACGGAATTGCACAGGGCAAAATGAGATCGCCCCCGCTCCCGAAGTGGAACAAGGCGTTTGGAGGCCCCTCGCCCTCCGTCCTCCTCAGAGTTAATTTCCTCCCTCCTTGAGAACGCTTACATGTAGCCACAATGACCTGTTTAGTTGGCAGTGGAAAATTATGTCATTTGCAAGCAAGCTTTCAGCTGTGATATTTTATAATTGTTAAGATGAAAACCCGATAATCCTCTCCCCCTTCACATAAACTGCAATCCATCTTTAAACCTGTGATAATTCCTAAAACCTGCCGCTTAATAAACTAACCAACCCCAGGCCTATGTGATTTTACGGGGAGTCAATCTTTGATCAGCCAAGCTGAAATGGGTCTGATAAGGGGACGCCCTTCCACTCTGGAGTCCACTTGAGTGGGTTATTGCTGTTTCCTCCCCATCCTCAAGTGCCAAATAAGCAGAAGTCTTCCCGAGCTTCTTATCTCTTTCACTTTCTTCTGGAGATCTCTGTCGCTTTAATCCGGCATGTCTGCTGCTGGTTAACAAGGAAATCCTATGTCAATTATCGCCAACAACTTCCTGCTGCGAAGCAGTGGGGAATCAAAGCGTTTGAGAGCCTTTTCACACCAGAGAGTGGTGCAAGGCCTAATTAAATGGCCCTCATATCCTGCAGCCTGGCGGAGGCCACATGATAGATAGCTAATGAAAGATAGCCTCGGTTTGCTGAGAAGGGGTTGGAGGCCAGTGGGCTGGTCCGGCAGCTCGCAGGTGTGCCCGGAGTGGGGCTGTGTGGAGCTTTTCCACTTCTGCTAAATTTAGGGAGGCTCTTGCCAGCACTGGACAATGGGGTGGAAAGGGCGCTGACCTTCGGGAAGGTTGCATCTTATTAAGTTGCCTTATGAATCGGAGGCCCAAGTGGAGTGGGAGGGGGAAGTCAGGATGCTGCTGGCAGACAGTGAGGCCAGGTCTCGGAGAAGACCACCCCCCTCTATTGCTCAGGAAGCTCTGACTTAAGAGGTTCCTCCTCCGACCCAGAACTTCTCAGCTAATATGATGCTGAATATATATATGTATATATATATATACATATATATGTGTGTGTGTGTATGTTTTATAAGACTGTTGCAAACCATTCCTTTCAAATGCTTTAGTCCTACTGAAGTTATGCCTAATGTGCTCTATAGACAAATTAGACAAAAAACATATATATGTGTATATATATATGTATGTGTATATATATGTGTACATATATATGTATATATAACATATATGTGCAGGTACACACATATATGTACACACTTTTTTTTTTTTGCAATAAGTATCTTCGTGGTTCATTTTCTCCGAGCAACTTCTCTAAATCAGCAGCTCGATAGGCCAGCGACATCTGCTTCAGAAGGCAGCTCGTTAGAAAAGCAGAGTTCTCAGTCCCCACTCCAGACCTCCTGAGTTAGCCACACAAAGGGTGAGTCAGAGGGCCAGCTTTGAACAAGCCTTCCAGGGGAGGCAGAGGCAGGCAAAGATTGGAGAATGGCAGATCTAGCCCATGTCCAGGAAGCTCCTCTTGTGGGTGTCCAGTTTGGACTGTGAACCATGAATTTCACCATTGGTTTTAAAAATCCAGCCCATTATGTGATGGGGCACCCTGTGTTATTTGACCTGACTCCACGTCCGTTTGCCTTCTATCCAAACGCCTGTGTACAAGGCTGGAGTCATTTCCTGTGTTCTGACTCTTGATGTAGTACCTTACTGAGTGGGGTGACTTCGCCTTCATTTGAGAAGGAAAAGGTGGTAGAGTAACGGATACAGAGAGTATCCACTGCCATATTTAAATCTATTTCCCAGGGTGAGATTCTTAGGCTTTAGGATTTAAAAAAAAAAAAAAATCAGGGGACCAAATAGGGTCTGTTGATCTTTATTTCATAATTGATCACATTGATCTCCTGCAACAGCTCATGAACAAAAGGGTATTTTTAAACATGACAAGAGGAAATAGTAAGGACATAACTTCAGAAGAAGAGTCCACCCTTTAAATGGAATCAGTTTATGCTTGTAAAAAAACTTGTTGTTCTGTTGTGGTTTTCTTCTTGTCTTGCCTTCTGCAGGAATAAGATGCGTGAGTTCCTCAGCATGCCACGGCACTGGCTTGCCAAGGGGTGTCCAGAAATGGCTGGTGCAGGTTTGACTTGGGAGAGAGGGGCCAGTAACTCTGAATCAATGCTTCTTAACCGAGGCTGCACACCGGGAGCTTTAACAACTACGCAAGTCTGGGCACCACCCTCCAGGGATTCCGATTTAATTGGTCTAGTTTGGGATTCAGACATGAACATTTTTTAAATAGTTGAAAATCACTGCTTTAATGTTCATAAATCCTCTTGCGCCCCCAAAAGAACATCTCCAGTGTTCATGTGCACTCGCTTCCCCTGGGAATCTTGCTCAAATACTGATTCTGGCCCTGTAAGTCTGAAGTGGGGTCTGAAATTCTCCATGGCTAACTAGCTCCCTGGAGATGCTGTTACTTCGGTCCATGGACCACACTTAGTGGCAAGGCCTGAAGTATCCTGCCACTGTAGGATCTCCAAATACTTTGCAGAAAGCCCCGTGTCTCTCCCAGAACCAATACAGAGTCGGCTGCTCCGTTTCCTGGAGGGGAGAGGCCATCTTCTCAAGATCAAGCTGAGAGCAGAGTGGCTGATTTAGCTCCAGGCTGCTGGGGACCCCACCCCAGAGGCAGCGGCTGGTCTCTTGGTATAATACCAGTCCCTCCTGTGGCTCTCACTTGTTTGTTCTACAGTTATCTCGGCCATTCAGTGGTAGACCAGAAAGCCTAAATTTGACAAAGGGACCCAAGCAAGGGAGAAGGCCAGGGCAATGATGTGGCCAAGTTATTGGCCAAAGCCCGTTGCCTGTACAATCATTCCAAATTTGCTTGACTTTGCCCTACAGGCCGGGCCTGAGGGCTTCCTGGGGAGATGCTAACACCGCCAGGGTGAGAGGTCACCCATTGGATGTCCACAGTGGAGCTAAGGTTTGAGGAGAGGCTTGGGGGCAGGGACTCGGTCTCCTATTCCTGCAGGGTAAATCACCTTATCTAAGTATTTAGGGGAATCTCTCCCAGCCTTTTCATTGTATCTTAAGATTGTAATTCATTTGTCTTTTCTCTGCCCTTACAATATCTGTGATTTCTGGGAATCTCAATGTCCAAATCTGTAAAAGGGATAATAGAACTACCTAATTCAGAGGGTCGTTTTAAGCATGAAAGGAGGCAATGTTTAGCAGGGAGCCACATGACGCCTAATGGGCCCTCTGGAGGTATCTTATCTTACAGAGGATTGTTTTCTTGGTTATATGGGACTCGTTGAAAAGCATATGGATTAGGGCTGGAAGAGGCCTCGGAGGTGGTTTGGTCCATTTCACTTAATTTCATTGACAAAGAAACAGAAACTCCTAGAGGTCATAGGACTGCCCCCCAAGAACTCGGTTAGGAGAAACCCGAGCCTGGACTGCTCCCAGACCCAGCAGTCCTGGATTTGCACACGAGTGAACTGGGTATGTGGGTATGCGTGTGGCCTTACATGCTCTGTGAAATGAGGTTGATTGTAAATAAATAGACACAGGCCTGATTTGATGGCCTTCCCGTTCCACGCTGCCTTCTGAGATACGGAGTCCTCAGCAAAGGCAAATCTTGGCCTTTACTGATTACTCCCTCTCCAGGGATTGTGGCCGACTCTGCCGACCATCCGGTCTGCTGTCCCTCTGAACTCACACATAGTCCCTGCACAGGACCCCCGAAAGCCACTACAGTTGGTCTTATGGGTCCCGAAGCCTTTGCTGATTCTCTTTTTCACTCTTCTGCTTTCTGTAATCACCGGCCTTGGGATCGAGGTTCTGGAGGGACCTAGTTGGTTCAGCCATCAGCAGGTAGAACAGGCAAGACAGCCCCCTTCCAGAACAGCAGAAGAAACTGGGCCCATGGTACCCCGGTGGCTGAAACTGTCCCAAGCACAAGTGTCCAAGGATGCATGAATTTGAAACAGCAGTGGTGTATTTGATGGTCTGCCCAAATATTTCATTAGGCTTTTTAGCAGCTGGGGTCATTTTTAATTAATAAAAATGGAACTTTGTTGCAGAAACCTGAGCCTGGACTGCCCCCTCACTGGGCTGTGCTGGATCCTCACACCTGTGAATTGTGTATGCTTGCAAGTAATTTTAGATTTCTGGTTTATATCAAAAAAGTGAGGAAAACAAAAAGATTTTTGCTCAATAATGGTTTTTATGCTGCGCATGGTGGCGTACACTTGTAATCCCTGTATTTGGGAGGCTGAGTGAGATAGGAGGATTGCAAGTTAGAGACCAGCCTCAGAAACCTAGCAAGAACCTGTTTCAAAATGGAAAATAAAAAGGCCTTGGGGTGTGGCTTGGAGTTAGAATGCCTCTTTTGTGTGTGTGTGTGTGTGGGGGGGGTACAGGGGATTGAACCCAGGGGCATTCTACCTCTGAGCTACACCCCCAGCCCTATTTTTTATTCTTTATTTTGAAACAGGGTCTCACTAAGTTGTGGAGGGCCTCACTAAGTAGTGGAGGCTGGCTGCGAACCTGGATCCTCTGATCTCAGTCTCCCAAGTACTGGGATTACAAGCGTATGCCACCACGCCCGGCTTAGAATGCCTCTTGATTCAATCCCTGGTACCAAACAAGCCCTACTCCTCCCAAAAAACATGTTTTTTATGTAGTTTAATTCAGGAAGGTCTATTAATACCTTTCAGTCTTTATATAGATCATCTCTATAGGAAATCACACACATATCATTTCCTTGAAGGTAGGAAGCTGAGCAGTTTCAAAATTGGGAACAAATCACAGCTCTCTGTTTTGAAGCCAAAAGGACTTTAAAATAACATTTTTTTTTCACTAATGCCAACAACCTCAGTAATTTGATGTCTAAATCATTGAGGTTGCTGCACTTGGCATTTGAAATGCTTTAGAATCTTGAGTTAAGTTCATAGCCAATGACAGAGTTTTTTTTGTTTTTGTTTTTTTTTAAATTACCATGCTTGTGCTTATACTGAAAGTGTAGGCAAACCCAACTTTTGGGAGTTTTGAAGATAATCAAGCCCAGAAACCTGCAAAGGAATATCAAGGGTGAGTGTGACAGACCCTCTCAGAGCTAAATTACCCCGTGCGGGACAGACATCATTCAGAAAAAACGTGCACCCCATTCATCCCATTTCTAGGGTAATACTGAGGACGTCAAAATAATTTCTGAGCCAATAGTCCACCCTCTCATTGAACTTTCTTTGCCTCTCTAGAGTTAATTTCATCTCCAACACTGAATCCACCCAGAACTTTCTTATAACTTGAATAGAGTCATGTCACTCTCCAACCCGAGATTGTTCCATCAGTCCTTTTCATAGAATAAAATCCACGCTATTCAAAATAACATTTAAGTACTTTCTACTTTAGGTCTCCGCCTACTTTGTTACTATAGTTGCTAATATTACTGTTATTCTGATTACTATTATTACCTGTGCTCCCAGTATGTATACCCTCATCTGTGCATCTAGGACTAGGTACTACTGCTATGTGGACTTTATAGGCGTGGAAGTTGAGGCACAGCAAAGTTAGATTAATTGTTCCACTAAGAAGTGAGGGAACTTGGGCCAAGATTCCAGATTCTCAGAGAGTAAACAATTGCAAGCTGACTATCATAGTTCTAACCATCACATCTGCATTCGAGGAGGAAAGAAAAGAGTAAAAGCACTGCTTAATAACCTCTGCCCACCTACCACTCCCATGGTCACCCCTGGTTTCAGAGCAGGCTGGGAATATAGTTCTGTTAGTTTACAAAGGAGAAAGGTGAGTGTGGGGTAACCGCCAGCAGCCATAGCTCACAGTACCTGCCCCCCAAGGAGCAACATGCTCTTTCATTCCGGGAGGAATTCTATTAATTCCCACTGTGTCTGAATGACCTTCTACTTCTCAGGCTGAATTTGCTTGCCAGTTCCTTCTCCACGAAATGTAAACCGATGGAGGCTCGTGAGGGACATACTTCTCCTTGTCCTAGAATGGAAGTGATAACTGATGAAAGCCAGCAACACGGTCACATGACTGGATTAGCAAAAGAGGATGGACATAACTATGTCAGACTTACATGGTTCCATTTGATCTATGACAGTATAAAAAAATCATTGAATTTTCATCAAAATGGAAAGTAGAAACTTGCCATATTCAAGACACCTGTGTCCCATTCCCAAATATTTCATTCGTCCTGGGTCTGGCTTTGAGGCACAGGTACACAAGCAGGGCAGTGAATTCCCATCTTCTCTCCTTCAGTTTTTGATATGGTTCTGCTCACTCATTCACATCAGTGAGTTGATATCTACACCATCCTATGGTGACCCACGGGATTATCCCCTGTCTTTCACCTGAGAAGAAAGTATCCTGATGTAGGACCAGCAATTATTAAAAACCACTAAGGCCGGGTTTGGTGGTACAAGGTTGTAATCCCAGTACTTGTGAGAAAGGAAGATCACAGGTTTGAGGACAGCCTCAGCAAGTGGTGAGATGCTCATCAACCTAGTGAGACCATGTTCCAAATAAAAATAAAATAGGGCTGGGGGTATAGCTCGAAGGTAGAAAGCCCCTGGGTTCCATCCTCAATACCACACAAAAATGAATGAATGAATAAATAAATAAATAAAGTTCTAGACTTGACCATTATAGAATGCAAAATTAAAAAAGAACCATTAAGATTTTTATCAGCCGGGCGTGGTGGCGCACGCTTGTAATCCCAGCATTCGGGAGGCTGAGTCCGGAGGATCCGGGTTCGCGGCCAGCTTCAGCTACTTAGTGAGGCACTCCGCAACCTAGTGAGACCCGGTTTCAAAATAAAGAATAAAAAATAGGGCTGGGGGTATAGCTTGGAGGTAGAATGCCCCTGAGTTCAATCCCTAGTACCGCAAAAAAAAAAAAAAAAAAAAAAAAGATTTTTATCGTAGCCGGGCATGGGGGTGTACACCTGTAATCCTAGTACTTGGGAAGCTGAAAGAGGTGGATCATAGGTTCAAAGACTGCCTCAGCAACTTAAAGAGCCCCTCAGCAGCTTAACGAAACCCTGTTTCAAAATTAAAAAAAAAAATAAAAAGGGTCGGGGTGGGGGGGAGCTCAAAGGTAGAATGCTCCTGAGTTCAATCCCCAGTATCACAAAAATAAACAAACAAATAAAATTACAGGCTTGATCATCATAAAATGAAAATTTTTTTTAAAAGTTGAGATTTTTATCCTAGGTGGATCTGGTGGCACACATCTGTAATACTAGAACTTAGAAGGCTGAGAAAGGTGGATCATAGGTTCAAGGACTGCCTCAGCTACTTAGAGAGCCCCTCAACAACTTAACAAGAACCTGTTTCCAAAAAAAATAAAAACAAACAAACAAAAAAAGGGCTGGGGGTGTAGCTCAGAGATAGAATGCCTCTGGGTTCAATTCTTAGTACCCTTCCCACACAAAATATTTTCATCCCTGTTTTTTTTTTTTTTTTCTCTCAGCAACATCCATTTGACTACTGCTCAGGATTCTAAGCCACAGGAATATTCCAAGGTTAATCATAGTCAGACGTTCCTGGGACACTTGTTCCCACATTGAGATGTGAACCAGCTGCTGTTAAAATATTTTAATAGAAGATAAGGATTGGAAGAAAACATGAAGTTCCCTTCAAAATTCTAGTTTGAGTGTTTTCATTTTAAATAACTACTTATAAAAGTCAAACATTTTTCTTTGTGCATGAACCTATGACTATACATAAATATTTGTATCATCAGCTTTCCATGTAAACATTTGTTATGGGTTCAACAGAGGACAGGAGAAGGGCGAGACCATCTTCCCGTGTATTACCATTTGAATTCTAGTAAATTCTTTCAGCACCGGCTGCACCAATGCTGGGTGGGTGGATGGGGAGGGGGGGGTGGATAGAAAAAAATCAGAACGAGATAACTTCCTGTGGAAGAAAGGGCACAGCTTCAGAATCGAACCAGTCTTTGGACCAGGCTCGGCTGCTTGCTGGTAAACTTCCCAAACCTATCAACCTCGGTTTTCTCACTTATGCAATGGGATGGCAAGGAGGAGGATAAGAACAACTAACGTGTATTCTATGCTGGATACCAAATGCATCCCATGATTACCCCATTAATTCTCACTGTGATGCAATTATGTAATTGCTATGAGTATTTTCATAATAGTATCTGTAGCAGTCATCAATAGTTTAATGTCAAGCCCTGAAAACTTAGTGGCTTCAAAGAACAATGATTTCTTCTACTCACTGAGTGTTGGCAACATAGACCGGGCTCCGAGAGCCGATCTTCTGGACTCTGAGGGGCTCCCCGTGTCCACACTCAGCTGTGGGTCAGCTGGGCAGCTGTGCCTCTGGGCTTGGCTGGTGGGATCACAGTGTCTCCTCATGAGGCAAGCTAGCCTGCGCGTATTCACACAGTGGAACTAGGATTCAGAGAACAAGAACAGAAGGCTGAATGAGACACAGCCTCAGAACTACCCATCACTCCTTCTGCCACGTTCAACTGGCCTAAGCAAGTCACAGGCAGCCAAATCTGGGGTCAAAGGGTGAGAACATACACATAATCCATCTCTCCATGGGAAGAAATGCAAAGTCCCCTAGCAAGGTAGGCGGTTCCAAGAAGCAGGTTGGTGGCTGAGTTCAGAAGTTTACGTATACCGAGGTGAGTGTCGGGGTCAGACAGTATGCTCTGGTTATGAGCCAGTTGATCATTGGAGGAACCTGCGTGAAAAGTACCTGGAAACTCTCTAAATTTGTTATTGCAACTTCTTGTGAATCCTTTAAAAAAAAATTTATTTAATTTTTTTTTTTTGCCACTGGGGATGGAACCCAGTGGCATTCTACATCCAAGCTATACCCCCAGCCCTATTTTTAATTTTGAAACAGGGTCTCACTAGGTTGATGAGAGTCTCACTACTTGCTGAGGCTATCCTTGAACCTGTGATCCTCCTCTCTCAGCCTCCCAAGTACTGGGATTACAAGCATGCACCACCATGCCCAGCTCTGCGAATTTTAAATCGTTTCAAAATAAGAAGTTATATAAAGAATTCTGGGAAGTTCAAACACTTAGCTAATTTTCTGTGTGTATGGCAAGAACTGAGTACAGTGCTTGGTCACACAGTAGGAGTTGAACCAACATTAGCTTTCTCTGCTGAAAGGGAGCCATCCCTGAAAGGGAGTGAAGGGGTTCTCCAGGTCCTAAGTGGGTGGAAGGGTGGGTCCTGCTCCCAACGGGCAGGACAAGATGGCTCCCAGCCCAGGAGGATGTCTGGGATGTGTAAGGGGCCACAGTGGGTCTCCCTTAGAGACGAGATCTCCAGTTGTTGGGCAAAACCAGACATGTTTCAGGGTTTCTGGTTTTCTACGATTACTTTATGTAAAATCTTTTTCAGATCTCACAGATCCCTGAGGATCTAATTAAAAGAGTATGAGAGGACATGGGGATTTGTCTAGCTTGATAGGGTCAAGCCAGGCATTGTTCCTTACCTTGCTAAGTTAGTGGAGAAAAATTTCTTTAACAGAAAAAAAAAAAAATGCATGAGCAAATGATAGGCTCCAAGAAGACCTCATCAAGTTGGATTTTCACAAAGAGTGAGATAACAGCCTTTGAAAAAAATTATAAAGGAAACTAAATGCCCATATGTTAGAGTCATGTAGCTGGCAGACCAATAATAACTATACTAAGCACTAGAGGGCAGGTGCTGCCGGGAACGGATTCCTTATGAGCTTCGGCTATTTCGGTGGGGGCCTGTGTCCGTGTGGTTGTGGTTAGGTGAGAAGCAGCAGAGATACAAAATGTCAGGAGGGTGTTTTCTGGACATGACCCCCTGGTTTTACTTAATCCCTGACAGAAGAGAATAAGGACTGTATTAATGACATTAATTGGCTACACCTCTGTCATCCTGCCGCATCTTCACAGTCTTTCTGGACGAGGAAATAGGAGATGTTGTCACTTTCCAAGGGATGAAACACATGTTGTCCCAGGCTGAGGACAGGCTGGCTTTGGGACACAATGTCCACTGTCCCAGTCACTGGAGTTGGCCAGGGACTGGTGGGTGTCCATCCTGCGACACTGTGGCTCAGATCTTGGGGCTCCTTGCCGGAGCGCTGACTGCCTCTCAGGTGGAAAGGACTGAACTCTCTCCAAATTCATGATTTCGGGGCATTTCATCTGGAATTTATTGTTGTTTATGATGTGAGGTTTGAGATCTAGCATTCCTGCCAACCCCAACAGCCAGCCAGTTCTTCCTGCATCATTTAGTGTTAAACCATCTTCTTCATGCTGAGTCAAAATGACACCTTTTACATGAATTTAGTCCCTGTGTAGATTAAAGTCTATTTCTGGTTCCATTTTGTTCTTGGTGTATTGTTGATTCCTTTGTCAATGACATATTGTTTAGATTATGGTGTACTTTAGTATTATATATGGGCATGCCTGTATACATATAAGTCATATATAATACATACATTATTATATTTGTGCATGCATATGTATATGCATGTTTGTATACACATATGTGCATAGAGAGAAACTCATAGTATAGCGTAGTATAGTTTCATAGTTTTGTAGGGAACTCACAAATACTTTCCTCTTGCAAATTTCTCTACATCATCCTCAGATAATTCTTACTCTGAAACCTTTAAAATAGTTTCTCTCGCTTCCAGTCCCAGCAAAAGAAGGCACTGGAGCACCGTATTGAATTGCATTTAATTTCTACATTGATTTGAGGACTGATGTTTTTATGGTATGAAGTTTTCCTATACCCAGAACAAAATGTGTCTCTCCATTTATTTAAGGTCTTATTTTTAAGATCTTCAGTAAGATTTTTATAGCTTTCTGCATATAGACACTATGCTTTTTATTATTAAATGTATTCCTGGCTAATATGGTGACGATGGTATTTTTCTTTTCCATTTTGCAAACTGGTTGGCTGGCAGCTCTGAGAATTTAGTTGCTCCCAGCAACATCCTCATTGAAGAACCAGGGGACTGATGTTCTCTATGAGATTGATGGAGGATGGAATATGGATCCCCAGCTACCTCACCTTGCTCCCAGCTCATCTCCTTGGCCACAGGGAAGCTCCCGAGGACCAGCTCATGGAGGAGGAAAAAAATCAATCTCTGGGGCCTGCAGATGCTTGCAACTCCACAGACCAGGGAAAGCTAAAATGAATGTTACCCTGCTATATCCTCTCTCCTGGGAGACCCTGAAGATGACCTGAGGGGGATTCCCCCCCCCCAGTGGACATTGCTCCAAAAAGTGCATCCTGCCTTGATCTCGGCATAGAGGGAAAGAGAAGTCCCTTGAGGATGTACATAGACTCCTGCAAAGTGCTAGATGGTCTGGCTAGTTGGTCAAGTTGTTATAAAAAGAGAAAGATTAGAAGATCAGAGACAAAGAGGACCAGGGGAGAAGCATGGGGTGGATCTCAGGGAGTAGGTACAGCATATGCAGATCTTTATGACCCACAGCAGTGCCCACCAGAGAGTAGCCTCTGCAGAGAAGGCACCCAGTAAGGTGGAGAATAGATGTCAACCAGCCTCTGCCTATGGCTACCCAGGTGCTTGCACAATAGATGGAGCTGTCCTGGGGGTGCCTCTCACGATGGATGACTCAGCTCCTGATGCTCCTGGTAAGTGTGTGATCTGCCAGCTGCAGAGACCAGAGATGAGCCCCCAGTATGGTAATGTGCCTTGAGGAAGAAAAAGATGCCATTCGGTGACAAATTGGTTCCATTGCACTCCTTTTGCCCTAGAGGAGGCAACAGTTTGTCACTAATGGGACGTGGTGGGCATGGGTCTGCTTTCCTTTCCTGTGCCGTCTTGGCCAGGATGACAGACAGTTCCAGGGTTCATAGAGTTTGCCTTGTTACTGTAGGATCTTGGACACACTTTGCATGAAGGAGGACAAGAAGGGGAGAACCAGAGTTCTACTAGTCCTGTCCTGATGCTGCATTACCCGGAAGCTGTCAGCCTGATAGGACAGTGAAGTGGCTTCTTAGTGCATCTAAGGTGCCTGCTTGGGAGAGGTGACACATTGTGGTGTTGGGCTACTGTCCTTCAAGATGTCAAGTATATTCTGAACCTATATCCACTACATGGTTCTACATCCCTGAAAAAAATACACAGATCTGATAACCAAGGGCTGGCCCCTCTCAACAGCTCCCCCAGTGATGCAGTTGGGGAATTTGTGCTTCTCATTTCTATAACTTCGAGGCCTGCTACAGACTAGAGCTCCTGGTTCCATGGTAGGGGACATGTCAACCAGATACGCAATAAGAATCTTACTAAACCTAAAGTTACAGCTACTATCTGGCCAGGTTGGATTCTTCTACTGTTAGATAGTAGGTGAAAAGGGATTTGCTGTTCCAGCAGAGGTGGTTAAACTTAGTTATCTTGGGCAGATAGAATTTCTGCCTAATGATGGGGACCATTTCTGGCACTCGATGGATTTAATGATTCTTGATGCTTTCATATCTGGAGGTAACCACGAATGGACAATTGCATGATAAAAGTCTGAGAAAGCAAAGTAATCAGGAACTCAGCACCACAGAGGTGAATGTTTGGGTTGTTCCACTGTGTAAGGAACCAGCAAAAGTCCCATCAAGAGTAAGGGGAATTCGGAATGGTGGAAAAAGGATGAGTGTTGGGGTCTTAGCCCGGCGGGCCCGGAGAGACCTTGCCTCAAGATGGCGCCTGGCAGAGTGCCAGGAGCAGCTGCAGGTGGTAACATCCTAGGGCTGCGCCAAGCTAGAGCGCATGCACCAGCACGCCAGAGCCTGTGGCCTGAGAGTGCTCCCAGGTGAGAGCTGTATGCAGGCACCTCGTGGCTCAAGCTCTGTTTGGCTTTAAGAGTACTCCACCTTTCGCCCTAGAAAAGATGAAAACGAACGGTTACGGAGAGGAACGATTAAGGCGAATGGTTATGGAGAACAAGAGTGGGGTGAGAGAGATGATTGCGGCCAGAGAGACAGTTACTGTCAGGGTTAAGAGAATGATTACTGTTATTGTTACTGTTACTGCTTGGGTAACATCCTCGGTCCCAGAGAGAGATACTGAGAGAGAGAGAGGTACAATAAAAGAAGCTTGAACCAGCAACGCGTGATTATCGTCTCCATTGGGTCCTCATGGTTGAGGGTCTGGTGCAGGGGACAATAGATGAGCTAATGTCATCAGTCACAGACTAACAACATTCTGTTGCACAGGAGACTGTAGGTTGTCCCAATAGCCAGTTGTACGTCCTCTTTTTAAAATTTCTTGGATCCAGGCATGGTGGCACATGCCTGCAATCCTAGTACTTGGGAGGCTGAGACAGGTGGATCACAGGTTTGAGGCCAAACTTAGCAACTTAGTGAGGTCCCTCTGTAACTTAGCGAGACTCTGTTTCAAAATAAAATAGGGCTGGGGGTATAGCTCGGAGGTAGAATGCCCCTGAGTTCAGTCCCCAGTCCAAAACAAAAAACAAAATCAAAAACAAAAAATAAAAAACCTTAAACAAAATCATGACCAGCAATCATCAATATTTTCACTGATGTCTTTTTTCTATTCCAATCCTATCCAAGATCTCATACTGTATTTGGTTATTTCTGCTTTGCTTCTTGCAGTCTATAACAGTTTTTCACTGTCTTTCATGACCTTGCCACTTTTGAAAATTATTGACTTTAGCAAATGTCCTTCCATTTAGTTTTGTCTGATATTTTCTGTTGATTGAATTGATGTTATACATTTTGGGTAGGGATACAAATAATGATACTGTGTGTCATTCTTAGCCTCATATGAAGGGGTTCATGGTGATTTACTACTGACTATGATTTTTACCTTGATCACTTGGTTAAAATGATGTACACTAGTTTTCTCTTGGAAAGTTACTATTTTTCTTTCATAATTAATAAATATCTTGACCAGAATACTTGAACTATGTGAATTATATTTCTCCTTAAAGTCTTTGCACACCAATTTTAGAGCTAGTGATTTTTGCTGATATATCTTGCATAGTCATGTCATCAAATTCTATTAATTCGAAAAAATTTAGTAGAACCTCTTGTGTTTATCGATGCACTTATATTAAATATATATAAACATATCTTTAGCTCCTAATTTTTATCATCTATAACAACTATTTTGTTTTCTTGTCTTATCACAGTAGCTAAACTTCTAAAAACCATTTCAAATGATACTGATGATAATAAATATTTTGCTTTATTTATTTCATGTGAAAAACTTCAGTACTTTGCCATTTGATAGTAGTTTCTGTAAGTTTGGTGTAAATGGCATTTACCATATTTAGGTAATGTGTGTGTGTGTGTGTGTGTGTGTGTGTGTGTGTGTGTGTGTGTGTTTCAGGATTTAAATCAGGGGCATTCTACTTCCAAGATAAACTATCAGTCCTATTTTATTTTTTATTTTAAAACAGGGTCTTACTAAGTTGCTAAGGTCTCACTAAGTTGCTGAGGCTGATCTTGAACCATTCTGTCTCAGCATCACAAGTATTGGAATTACAAGTGTGTGCCACCACACCTGGCTTCTTTCTATTTTTTATCTTGCTTTTGTTGTTATTGTTGTTCAGAATCAATATTAAATTTAATCAATTGCCACTGTAATAATGTTACTGTCTTCTTCAATTTGTTGATGTAATTCATTATATTGTCAGACTTCCTAAGACTAGATCATCTTTCTACTCCTGGAATTAACCCCACTTACTCATGTGCATTAATTTTAAAATGCGTCCCTGGATTCAATTTGCATCTGTAACCACAGGGAATTGGGCCTATAATTTTCTATTTTAGCACTATTTTACAAGATTTGGGTACTTTTTTCTGATGCCATAAAGTAAATTGGAGTGGTCTTAATTTTTTTTCCTTTGGTTTGTATGCATTGTGATCCTGATTTAAACAATCCCATTTCCAATACCTCCTTTCAAGTTGTTTTTCTGATCCAAGTATCTTTACAAATAATTTTTAGAAAAGCTTCTTAAAAGGATTGTACACGCCTGGGGTCAAGAGTATATAGAAATTCTGTGTTTTTCACCCAATTTTGTTGTGATTCTAAAATTTTTCTAAAAAAAATAGACTACTGAAAAAAAAATAATTCCACCATCTGTCAAACCACTGTAGCCTTAGCTGGATGCTGCTGAAGGAAATTCCACTTCATGGAATATTTTTCCTAGCTGGGCAAGAACATCATAAATAGAGGAAAGAATACAGGCTAAGTGGTGGGATGGGAACCACTGGGTTCAGCCAACTTGGGTATTGAGCAAAATGCAAATTATATGCAATACAGCATCCTGTTCTTTGAAGTCAAGAACTTAGACACTATTTGAAAACAAAACAAAACAATAACAATAAAAACATTGAGTTACTGTCTATACTATTTAACAAGACCTAAATAATCAGCAAGTTTACCAATTGGAATATTTGTGTTGAAGAATGTGTGACAAGTCTTTTAAAAAGTGACTAATAGTCACTTTTCTCATCTTAGAAGTACAGAACAACAAATGCTACAGCTTCAATTTGTGAACTTTGATTATTAGAAGAATTAAGACAAACTTCAAGGAAAATTTGGTTTTTAGAAACAAATTTCTGATTCATGAAAGTGTTTCTTACACTTGACAAGTCTATTAGATGAAGATACACTGGACTATAAACTGTTTTGCTTACTGTTTTATTTCTAGAACCTTTCACAATGTTTAATGTATACAAGAGGGCAAATAGTTTTTTTCTGTTTTCTTTTTTCATATTTTTGGTGGTACTAGATATTGAACCAAGGACGATTCTACCACTTAGCTACACATTCCAGACCTTTTCATTTTTTGTTTTAAAGCAGGCCCACTAAGTTCCCACATGCTGGCCTCAAACCTGCGATTCTCCTGTCTCCACTTCCCAAGTTCTGGAATTATAAGAGTGTGCCACCACATCTGGCTAACAAATAAGTACTTGTTAAATGAATGAATGAATGAGTGAATGAATGAATGAATGAATGAATGAAGAAAAACAATTCAAGTTAATAAAGCATTTTAGTTAAGACTAGTTATGTATTTTGATGAAATTTGTTATTTATTAAGGAACAAGTTTAAACTATATGAAATTATCACTTTACAGATTAAAAAAGTCATATATTGGCAATTTTATATGGTTCAACCTAAACCATATCTGGTCTAGAATTTTAACATTTAACATTTCAGATTTGAGGTTTGATAGAATATAACTCTATAGCCATCTGAACTCTATGATTCTGATGATAGATCACAGCGGTTCAAGGCTTAGCTTTGAATAAACAAACCCACGTTCACATCTTGACATTACCTCCTACTAGCTGTGTGGCCTTGGGGTAAATTATATAACTTCTCTGAGCTGACGTTTCTTCATTTTATTAAATGGGATATGCTTTCTTCACAGTGTTGATATGAAATTAAACCATGATATTAAAATGAAATATTTGGCATAGTGCCAGTATATGACAAATGATCAATACATTATTTCCATTACTACTAGTATTATTAATAAATTTATTTATTTTGGTTGCTTCTCACTTGGTAAATGATCAATATTGTAAATGGTTTCTTTGCTATTATTATTCACTTATTCAGTTTGATCTCCTCTCTCTAGGATATTTAACTTCCTGTCTTTACAACTTTACAGTGACAGGTGTCACGATAGCGTTTTATTTCAGAGTGAATTATTGATTGGTAAGAGGCATAAGGTGAACTTTTGGAGGCTGAGCATACTCTGTGACATGGTCTGAGTGATGGGGGCATAGATACACATCTATGTAAAATGTCTTTCAGTTGTACATTTATTCATAGTGCACTTCTATGTCTATATGGTAATATGATCTCTGTTTGCGGGTGGTGCTGAGTGAGAAGCTGTTGAAATATGTGGCACCATAAACAGAGAGAATCAAGCATTGCATTTTATTTTTTATAGGAGCCACTATAACATCCTGTGAAATCCTTCTCCTACCCATCCCACACTCTTCATGTGCCCCCCCTGCCCTTAGAATCTGTGGCACATGGTCAACCCAGAATGACAGGCAGACATGGTCATGAAAAGGGAGAGAAAAGAGAGTAGACAGGGTATGGGCAAGGTCCAATATATACATGTTACATACACACACACACACACACACACACACACATACGTAATGATATTTAGGCTATCCATTTTATTTAATTCCTCCTACTATGGTTGGGGACTTCTCTCAGCAAATTCTCTGTAACTTCTTGGTCCCCAGTAGAAATTTCCACATTTTCCATCTGCCTGCTGTATCTGTGGAGGTCCTAAACACATACAGGATTTTTCTGTGAAAGCCATCAAAACTAATGCTACCTAGGCCCAAGAGAACATGTTTCAAGACCCAAGTTTCCCCCCTGCAGCCCCCGCAGCCTAAAACATGTCAAAGTCAGAGCAGGAAATAGAGCTACAATAGAATAAAAAAGCCTGTCAACTTGGTCCTGATGGCAGTCGCATGGATATTACCATGGTTTGAACTTTCTGGAACCCTTTTTTGGCCTCCTGCAGCATGGTGGAAGATGGTCTTTAATCAGGACTCTTCCCGCACCGCCTCCTCCATGGCTCTCAAAGGCAGCACCAGTGGGGTGATTGATGATCAATCCCCCCAAACAGTTCTTAGACTTGTCTCTTCCTCAGAAGAAAGGGAATATTTGTTGCCATTCACACCATACACCACTTTATGAATATGATTTCAGTCATGATTTCCTATGTGCCTGTGTAAAGGAAAAAGTGGAAATAAAGAACAAAACCAATAAAGATCCAAACCAAAAGCACATGTCCTGAAGGGACGCACACCAGGCAAACAATGGCTGTTACACAGATGAACCCACCGAAATGTGAAATATTCCGCAAAGCTTTGGCAGCTTTGAAATGCTACACTTTCTAGCTCTCATCTGTTAATCATCTGAGGACTTTCTCGGCTCACCAGAAGGGGCTGTCTTCCCTTTCTACATTCACACAACTGGAAGTGCAGGCGGCTCAGCAGCCCTAGGGCAAATAGGAGGGAAAGACAGACAGCCAGGAAGCAAGAAATAAAGAGAGAGTTATTTATACCCACCTTCACTTCTAACTGAATCCCACTGTATGCATTTCCTAGCAGAGAAGCTTTTCTTTGAGTTAGCTTCAAGATAAGTCATAAAGCCATAATCACATCAATGATTAATAACACGAGCGAAGCAAAGTGACATAATGAGAAAAGTTAAGGTTCAGCACAAAAACATTCGAAGATTCTCTTAGGAAATCCGTCTACTTGAAACAGTATTTATTTATTTTTTTAAAGCAAAGAAATCATAAACAGCTCTAAATTTAAAACCATAGATAAAATGCTTCCTCCACCATCATTTTACTTAGTTCCTATGGGACAGTGCCATTCTAGATGCCTAGGAGTTAGAAGACACGGCTTTCTAGGAAACAACAGTAACTCCAACCAGAGAAATCCTGTACCTCAAATACACTTTGTTACATGCAAGGCAGGGAGCATGCCTGCGGATAAACTGGACCTGGGTACACCTGTGGTAGGTACACAGTCTCTTCCTTCATGAGCAACTGATTCTCCTGGGACATGAACCAAAGCAAGTGACCAGGAAGTCAGCCAAGGTTAGACTACCTCCAAGGGAGACCGTCCTCCTATTCCAGGTTGAGTATCTACCTATCTACAGGTGGACTAAGCTGTGTCTTTGAATGAAGCAAGAAGCCTGGTGGGCTGTGTCATAGACGTAATGGGCCAGGTTAGTATTTCCCAAACTTTAGAAGTTTATTAGCAGCACATCAGAATCTGCTGGGGCGTCGGGGAAGGTTAAAGTAATTTCTACTTATTGACTGTTATGATTTGGAGCTAGAATGTTTCCCTGGAAGAGCTCACATATTGACAATGCAAAAATATTCAGAGGTGAAGTGACTGAATTATGAGAGTTCTAATCTGATGAGTGGATAAGTCCATTGATGGATTACTGGATTTATTGAGTGGTAAGGTAGGCAGATAGAGGGAGACTGGACAAGGCTGATCACTGGGGCTGTAGCTTTTGGATATATATACCTTCGTCCCTTTCCCTGGCTGTCTCTCTGCTTCCTGTCACCATGTTCAGAGTTCCCCAACCATGATCCAACTTGCCAAGGACTAAAATCCCTGAAACTTCCAGAACTGTGAGCAAATAAATCATCCTTCCTCTAAAAGTTGTAGTCATCAGGTATTTTGGACCAGAGTAATAAGAATGCTGAATGAAACACTGGCTATATCTGTCTGGGATGTATTCAGGGATTACTGTTTGTTTGTTTGTTTGTTTTTGTTGTTGTTATTTTGTTTTGTACTGGGAATTTAACCTAGGACATTCTACCTCCAAGCTACACCTCCAATCCTATTTTAGTTTTTATTTAGAAACAAGGTCTTGCTAAATTGCTGAAGCTGGCCTTGAACCTGTAATCCTCCTGTCTGAGCCTTCCAAATACTGGGATTACAGGCATAGGCATTAGTAGTTTTTACAGCTCCCCTGATCACCTGTGGGATAGGTAGGTATTCAAGGGCCCCAAGGGACTTGCTCCATGCTCCTGGAATTCTAAGGCGCACACACAGCCTCAGGGCATGTGGATAGGTCTAGGGTGGGGCAGTGGGTGTAGGGTGTGGCCTGAGAGTCTGCATTTCTAATAAGTCCAGGGCAAGGCAGATGCTGTTGATCCGGGAGACACACTTAGAATAGCCAGCCCAGATTGCTTAAAGTCCTCTTCCTCCAGAGCCCCGTAGATGTAGCAACTTTTCAGGGAAAGAACTAGGGACTGTGAGCAGATGCGCGTAGCCCTGCTGCTTTCTCTGGCTGCACGCTGAGGACAACTCATTGCTCAGTCCTGCACCTCAGTTTCCCCATCTGAACAAAGACAGGATTTGTCAAGCTGACAGGGTCCTTCCAGCCCTCACACCTTGAGGTGATAGAACCAGCAAAGCTTCTGGGGAAGGAGAGCCCATAATTTCCAGAGCTCCCAGAGAAGGTTGACCAGTAGGATGGATTTGCAGAGGGGCCTCACGGGCATCTTCTCTCACACCCGTGGGCTCCAGAATTAGAGTTGCATCCTCATCTCTCCTGGGTCTGCATTTGCCCTGCTAGACAGTCATCTGAGATGGATCTGAACAGTACAGGCCGCCCTTGGTGAGGGGCGCTCACGCCTTTGTTGATGGACACCCTGGTCTCTCCCAAGGGGGGAGGCAAGCCACCTTTGTCCTGGGGCACCTCTGTCTGGGAGTGGGGGTGCAGGAATGAGCAAGAAGAGCTCAAAGGATCCGGTGGGAGTCTAGCCAGGGTCTGGGGCCCCAGGGAGGCGGCATTCAGCTCTGACGATCAGGGCGCTGTCAGGAAGGACTCACGGGGTGGGGGAGGTTCCTGTGCTGAAGGTTGAGTGTCCGAGCAGGAACAGAGTGACCTGGCCAGAGGTCAGTGTGAGTCCCATGTCAGCCTCAGGTCTGGAAAGATGGGGACAGGGCAGGAGAAATGTGACTTTCTCCCAACTCAGTGGTCACCAGTGTCTATTAAGCACTCATTTGGATGAGGTTGATAAAGACAGGCAGGAAGAGAGTAGGGAAGGAGGGAGCCCACGCCCCTCAATCCCGGGGGCAGCACCTTTATTTCCTGGAAGTTCAGCGCTGGCTTTGACTCACAAAAGAGAACTGCGTGGGGACTCAGGCTTTGTAGAAAGCAGCATTTGAAGTGTCCTCCCAGGCTGGAGCATTGCCCTGGAGGCTCTCACCCGTCAGCAGAGACTGAGGGCTCCTCTGTCCCTCGTGGGGGACAGTTTTCTCGCAAGGAAGGGATGGGAGACTTGCAGCATTGACTTTGGGAAAGTCCTGGGCAAAGCTCGCCACGCCCTTGCCACGCCCCTCGCCATGCCCCCCGGGGGGTCTCTGACTTCAGCGTGGCTGCAGAGAGAGACAGTTCCTTTGCTTGTCCACAGGGTCCTTCCTCAGGGACCCCAGCATCTGTCTTCTCTGTGGTGAGCCTTTCTCCAAAGTCCGGGGAGCCAAGCTTTGCACGCCCCTGCTTGGTTCAGATGGAGAAACTGAGGCTCTGGGATGAGAATGAGTTGCCTTCTCTGGGCGGAAGAATGACCAGCTTTTCCTCCTTTGGAGAGACAATTCTGCGGCGCGTTCATCCATCGTAGCGGGAGGAACCCCAGCTGCCTGCAGCAGCGATTCCGTGGGAAGAAGCAAGAGGAGCATGTCACCCCAGCTGCTGATTTTGTCCCTCAAGACCCAGGGGATGCCAGGACCAAGGACCTCCTAGGGAGCCTTCTGCCACCAGCCATGGCTTCCGTTTATGGACAGCAGTGGGAGGCAGCTTTGGGGATGCAGCTTCATTCTCCCCCACACAGCTCAGCATCATTTAAAATCCAGTCAGTGCCCTGCACAAACCCCTCAAAGCAGAAACAATCCCCTCATTCCCTCCTTATTGCAAAGGTGTTTAAGATATCTAAATATTTTAAAGGTATCTACGAGGATTGGATTCTTTTCTTAGTGATGGCTTGATGAATAAATGATGCCCTAATTTCAGTTTAATTATTGTCTAATGCTCTCTAATTCATTTCAGATTGATGTTTAACTTCCTTCCAACTTGACAATCTTTCAGGCAAAACTGATTGAAACAGCCAAGGCTCCCGGTACATGGGCATGGATTAGTTGTCTCTAGATTTCAACCAAAGGAAAAGAGCTGTTCCAGTTCCTAGTATTTTTGGCACTCTGTAGATTTAAACACATCCACAACACATCTTTAAAAAAAATACTTTAAAGTAAGAGAGGATTCTGGGTTCAGAGTCTGAGATTTTGTTCTGCCAAGTTTGAGCATGGAACAGATTTTTACGGTTGAATTATAAGCCCCTGAAAATAGGTTTATTATGGAAGTGTGAACATACAACTATAGCCTATAGCAACATGAATGGCCTTGTTATCATAATGCTCGGATCCTCTCCTTTGTGCGGAATTGGAAAAGCAAGACACCTGCCTTGGCCTTCCTGATAATACATGTCACTGTCAGTTTAGAGCTCATGTCTCTCTTTAGAAGGCTGCCCCAAAGTTTTTAGTAATCCTTGAATTGCTAGGGAGTCCTATGTCCCCCATCTCGGGAATTAACCTATCAGCTGCAGTAGAATGCTTGGTGACATTAAAACTTTCTCTGGTGGAAGGAGAAGTGGGGCTCCCAGAGGAGGACTGCGTTAGCCCTGGCTGCGCTGGTTGTGTGACTAACAGTCAGCTACGGAATAAGTTTCTCTCCAGACAGAGCGGACAGCTATAGCCAGGCGTGGTGGCGCACGCTTGTAATCCCAGCATTTGAGAGGCTGAGACAGGAGGATCCGGGTTCACGGCCAGCCTCAGCTACCTAGTGAGGCACTCCGCAACTTAGTGAGACCTGGTTTCAAAATAAAGAATAAAAAATAGGGCTGGGGATATAGCTCGAAGATAGAACGCCCCTGAGTTCAATCCCCAGTACTGAAAAAAAAAAAAAAAAAAAAAAAAGAATGGACAGGTGCACCTTCTTAGAGCACATTTCTGGGGCCGGGAAAGAGAGTGTGAGGCAAACAGGAGAAAGCTCAGTTTGAGACACTGTCATGTGCCCAAAGTTTAAATGCTTTACGTTACATTCTTTCAGCATCTGAAGTTCCCCTCCCTTCTCCAAAAATCCCTACATGTTTATTTTCTGATTTTTTTTTTTTTTACTACAAAGTAAAGCATTTGGAATTCTATTGCATGGTACTCACATAATTTCCACAACAGAATTAAAACTATACTCAGCTGCAGAGCAAATCTCCTTAGTGATTGGTGCAAGAAGCTGTCTCCGTGGCAGGACCTACTCTCCGAGGCTCGGCCGGAGCCACCTCAGACATGCGCCGAATTCAGACTGACAGGGGAATGTTGACTTTGGCCAACTCAAAACAGTCTGATATCAGTGAGCCAGAAAGCTACGAACTAGAACACTCAATTGGGTCCTGGTTTCCTGCCTTTTCTTCCCTCTTCCAAACCTTCACCCAGGGAGGCTTGAGGGTTCATTTATGAGGACGTTTGGCATTTATTGAGTGCTTACTGTGTGCAGGTTATTATTATAAGTGCTTTCTATGTACTAATTCATAAAATCCTCCCAACATCCACGGATAGAGTTACCATTATTATCCCCACTTTATACCTGAGTAAGTGAGCTTAGCAAAGGGGCAGAAATGTTAGGAGCCCCAGCTTTGCTGACTAGACTCCCTAGGTTTGCATCTTGGCTCTGGCACATGATAGCTGTGTGACCCCAGGAAATTTGCTTAGGCTTTCTGTGCTTCAGTTGCCCCTAAAATATTATTTCTTTGAAGCTGGATTAACCATGTGAAGTTATAGTTGGAGATGTTTGACATTTTAAAAAAGTTCTTTTATTACATAAGGGAATTCTATATTTTGTTTGCTGAACATGTTTTTAAATGATCTTTTCCAAAATCTTTTGAGTTGGTACTATCATGCTCTTTTTCAAGCATCATGTTATACTTCTAACGGGATCCTGGCGATCCGTGTGTGTCCAGGATGAGGGCGAGGAGAGGAACAAGGAGCATGCGCTGGAAAGACCCCACAAACCTGAAGCTCCCTGAGAGCAAAGCTAACACAGAGGGAAGCAGAGACAGAGGAGGAAGAAAGCAAACAACCAAACAACCAAGCCTCCAGGGATGTCTTCCGAAGATCTTGATACATCCCTGCCTGAAGCAGGTCCACTGCTTGGTCCAAAGCTACATAATCCATTACGTGCTGTTGTTCCAGCTAGTTTGAATTGGCGTCTGTTATATACAACCCAAAGAACACAATCTAAAACAGTATCCTACTTTGTCTTCTTTTATCTCAGCTCTTCCACAATTCAAGAGAGCATGGTATCTAAGCCATCCATCCATCCATCCATCCATCCATCCATCCATCCATCCATTCATCCATCCCACATCCATCACGCACTCACTTGTTGTTAGATATGGAAAGAACCAGATGAACCAGACCTGCATCCTCCCCTTAAGACACCACAGGCACAGGCACATACCACAAGCCCAGGAAAGCAGGTCCTAGAGCAGGAATGAGCAGTTGGAAAGGCAGCCCCACAAAGGGGATGGTGCATCATTGGGAAAAGTTTCTCACTCATCTCCATGGATGCATTTTTAAAGGTTTCTTAAAATTTTGTACAGGTTGTATTTAAAATTTTACTAGAATTCTCATCTTTTTATTCAACCCCTGAGTTGAACAAGGATGCCCATTTTCTTTCTTTCAGTACTGGGGACTAAACCCAGAGGCATTCTACCTCCGAGAAACACCCCAGTCCTATTTTTTATGCTTTATTTCAAAACAGAGTCTCACTAAGTTGCAGAGGGTCTCACTAAGTAGCTGAGGCTGGCCGCGAACCTGTGATCCTCCTATCTCAGCCTCCCAAGTACTGGGATTACAAGCATGCGCCACCAAGTCAGGCGAGGATGCCCATTTTTAAGTGAATGAATTCCCCAGTGTCCGGCTCCTCCGTGTACACATATCCTCTGAACTGTCCCCCAAGATCTTCACCCTGATGTTAGGGGAGAAGAGTGTCGAGTCTGCTCAATCTTTCAATAATTTGGAATTCCCCACTATTATCTGCCCCTGGAAATGGATTGAGTTTCTGATGGGATGTTGGTGATTTTTTCTGAAGCGCTCCTACTAGAAATCCTTTAGTCATTCCCAGACAGTGGCCTTTAAACACAGGAACAGACCCACTATCAAAAGGATGTTATTTAAAACATGCACTTGAAAAACTAAAAAAGAGACTACCCTGTCCAGCTGCTGAATTATTTTTTTAGCCGCTTTCTCTCTGCGAAGGGCACCTAAATCTTATCACACAAATGGCTGAATATAATGCAAATTTATTAGGAATGCAACCTTGATTTGTTTCCATTCGGAATGTTTGTCGGCTTATTTATTTAGTTTACAGGGAAACTCTGAAAACCTCTTATGTGAAATATCCTTTTGGCAGTGAGATTTGATGTAGAATTCCCATCGTGCATCATGGGCTATCAAAGGAAACGTTGCATCAGACTCTTGTGTCATGCGTGTGAAATGTTCAAAGTAACGACAAATATAACAAAATCGAAATTGTACATTTAAGAGGGAAATGCTGCTGACAATGCTTGCTTGATATGCAGATAATATGAGCAGCTCATAAGCCTTTGTGTTTTAGTTCTCTGTGTTGTAAATAATATCGGAAGCACCCCAAAGTCATAGAGTATAAAACACAGATTAAAAAAAATCAGAGTTTTAAAAAATTAAATTATACTTTCAGTCTTGTCCCATGAGGCAACTCTGCTTTTTCATGTGTTCACCATCTTTGAACAAATATCATTGATTTTTCACAGCATCATAAACAGATGTTTACAACTGAGTCCAGTGTTGCCAACCAGTTTTGGATGGGTGAGAGTGAGGACTTGCATTTTATTGATGACCAAACACGTCAGAGAAGGGACCCATCTGTCATTTTTTAGAGAGAAATGTAGTAAAACTTGAGGAAGAACCTCCAACCTTCCCAAGCTCAGGACCTTTGCGTGTGTGTGTGTGTGTGTGTGTGTGTGTGTGTGTGTGTGTATTCCCCCCTCCCCCGGAACTTGGGGAGAGTTCTTTTTCCTCCGGATCTTAGGCTCCATCTCTTTTCTCAAGGACACCATGGCGAAGTCAAGATAGGGAGGAGATGTCACCTGGTGGCACTTTCCACAGTGGCGTGGCGTTGGTGTTTTGACTTTGAGCGGTGTGGCATTTGAGGCCTGAGAAGCAGCAGCACTTTGAGTCTTGCTTCTGGAACTTGAATGTGTGGAAAAGTCTTGTCTTGTTAAGTGCAGATTTAACATTTAGCATAGAGGATTAGGGTGGGACCTGAGGTTCTCCCGTCCCCAGGAGCTATAAGAAGGTTGAGTGCTGGTATTCAGGACGAGGAAGTACAGGAGACATGTGGTGTGTGTGTGTGTGTAAATGGCCTACTAAGACTTGGTCAGTTCTCTGCCAACTTGGTCCACTGGTTATGGTGAATAACACTGACAAGGATTTTTGAATCCTTTAAGAATGCTGAGTTCTGAGTCAGGCGTGGTGGGTGGCGCACTCCTATAATTCTAGTACTTGGGAGGCTGCGGCAGGAGAATTGCAGGTTCAAGGCCAGATTCGGCAACTTAGCAAGGACCTCAATAACTTAGTAAGATCCTGCTTCAAAAAATAAAATAGTATTGGGGGTGTAGTTCAGAGGTAGAATGCCCTTGAGTTCAGTCTCTAGCACCACACACACACACACACACACACACACACACACACACACACACACACACTGAGTTCTGTGAGATACTTACTGTGGTTTCATACCTCATTTTATAGATGAAGCAGAGAAGTTTCTCACCCAGGTCATAGCCCTAATGATAGAGATGGGAGTTTTGGATGCAGCCTGCCAGGGGCAGAACTGCATGAAGGTTCCCAGCATTTCCCATGTTCAGGACCTTTGCACATGCTCTTCCCTTGCTAAGTGTATATTTCCCATGTCCTTACCTGACTTTTGCCTGCAACTTTCAGCTCAAATGGCATTTCTTCACAGCTCCTTGGATCTTGCCCAAGTGAAGTTAGCCATGTTCTACTTTTCTCTCAAAGCACCCTGCACCTTTCTCTCAAGGGCTGGCCACATCTTCAGTGATGTTAGTGTTGATTTATTTTCATATATATCCCTTTCATAAGACTGTAAGCTCTAAGAAGCCATGTACAAGAGCTGTTTATTAGCTTTTAATACTATATGTGTAGCAAAATAAGGGCACCATAGTTTACTTGTTTCTCTCTCTCTCTCTCTCTCTCTCTCTCTCTCTCTCTCTCTCTCTCTCTCTCTCTCTCTTTGGTACTGAGAATTGAACTCAGGAGTGTTCTACCTCCAAGCTACACCCCTAGCCCAATTTTATTTTTTATTTTGAAACGGGGTCTCACTAAGTTGCTGAGGCTGGTCTCAAAACTTTGATCCTCCTGTCTCAGCCTCCCAAGTACTGAGATTATAAGCATGCAACCCCACATCTATATATTTTACTTTTTTATTATTTTTAGTGGTGCTAGATGTTGATCCCAAGGGCATTCTACCTCTAAGTTACACCGCCAGTCCTATTTTATTTTTCAAAACAGGGTCCCATTAAGTTGTGGAGGGCTTTGCTAAATTGCTGAGGTTGGCTGCAAAACCTGCGATCTTCCTGTCTCAGCCTCCCAAGTACTGGGACTACCGGCATGTGCCACCATGCCCAGTTAGGGTTGTATAGTTTCTTGACTGGCTGATGGACTGACCAAATGAATGAATGAAGTGGATTTACATTTTGCAAAGAACCGCTAGACCACTAGAGGGCAAATATCCTCCCCTCCGGACATCACCAGCGTTCCACAGGTGGCTGGCATTCCTAGGAAAACAAACCCAAAGAGCAGCTCACCTCTCACACGTGTCATGGGTGGTACAAAAGCCAGAAAAAGAAACTCATCTCAACTACTTTAAAAAAGAATCAAGATATGGATTCCAAAAGTCCACTTGTTTCTAACTTCCTCATGCAAGCCTCGCCATTGGAAAAAATATCTAAACGGAGCCTGGCATATTTTGAGTTTGGGAGCACGCTTGGACTTTCATTGGTCTTGGCTTAACTCCTGGGACAGACTAAACGGTATCTTTTCTCCTCAGGGTGTGTGGACATGGGGAAATCGACAGAGGGACGGATACAGGTGTTCACAGAGGCTTGGTCCATGGTGGTGGCTGTACATCATTGGGATGTCCCGGATGACCTTAGGGAGGGTGACTGTCGTCTCTGGGGCTCTCCTGGAAGCAGCACCAGGATGACAATTCAGGCAAGTCCTCCAGTCAGGGATGGGGGGCAGCATGTTAGCCGGGCCAGCAACACTGCAGGGCCTAGAGCTGGATCCTATGGGGAGGGGGGTCTGACAAGCATTAGGGATGCCCCCACATTTGTCCATTATCCCCCCCAAAGGCTGAGCTAGACAGGGGCACACAACTCCGCTCAGGGGGAGCTGGTGCTCAGGTACTTCCGGCCTGCCTGAAGTATGTGAAGCATCCTTCCTCCAGGACCTGAGAAGGAGCCCACATGGTGGCATGTGAAGGGCTTGGCCAGAAAGCTAGGGAGGGGACCGGTGGCCACGCAGAGGTCACGCTGCCTCAAACCCACCTTCACTTCCTGCTTGAAAGGAAGAATCTTGGAGCCGATTGCCTGAGTGTGACTCACAATGGCATTTCTTGTGTCCTTAGTTCTGCTGGTCTCTCCCAGAGCCACTAAAACAAAGAGAATGGTATGGCTAAGACCATCAACCTCCAGCACTCGTGTGGCTCTTTGCCTCCTGTCCCTTGCCTTCCCCGCTTTTGAGACAACTCCTTTCCTGGATGCAAATATGGTCCTGACTTGTCTGCATCCTGGGTGATCTTGGACTTGGGTGAAGTTCTCTGGCCCTTCCTTGCCCCGTCGATGGAAGGCAAGGAGGACACCCTCGCCATGTCTCTTTCACAAGGATGTTATGAGAAGAGACGAGATAGTATCTGAAAATTGCTTTGAGCTCTGAAGAAAAGTGCTCTGACGAGCTATATAAATATAAGTTATTACACAGTATTATTTTAACCTGGCCCAAGTTTAGATTAGTCGTATGAATCATTCATCAACCTTTACTTTGTATAATTAAAAACGTGTGCTTCCTGGAATCTTTGTTTGGGAGGCAGGTTAAGGTGGTGGGACTAGCATTGGCAAGCTCAAGGAAAGGAAGGACTTCTGGTCTAAAGGCAGACGCAGTGATTGATGGCAGAAAGTCTATTATTGTTCCTTTCCTCGCTCTGCTTTTTTAAGTCAACTTTTTCTTTTTTAGGACTCTGATTCATGTTTTTCCTTATTCATACTGATCTTTCTTATGTTCTTGGTGCTCCCATCGTAGTTCCAAAGATGCTTCTAGAATGACTCCAATTTTTATTTTACCCCCAGGTAAATCCATGGACTGTATCTGTTGCTGAGGTCTCCTTGCATGAAGACATCAATATTGATTGAGTCTCAGAAATTCACAGAATAATTCATTCCTTTGGGGGCCTCCCCATTAAGGACAGAAGTTCTTTCAAATGTAGCAGTGCCCAATTTTACATATGACCACGCTGACCACAGTGAACATGGGTAAGCACATACGACAGTGACAATGTGAGTCTGTGGGTTCCCTGGGAGCAGGGACTGTCCCTTCCTCATCTTGGTCCCTCCCTCCAAAATGCCCATCACAGCACCTGGCCCTCTGTGGATGCTCTATGATTGCTAATTGAATGTGTAAATGCTAATAAAGAAGGAAAACGAGAAATAAAAACACAACAAACCACCGAACCCAGGGATATCATTAGCTATGGTCTCTCCATGTGTTAGTTATTAGCCATTAGTCGCGTGGGTGGTCTGGGGGAGATGGACTAATTCTTCTGTTGACCACAGTGGTGTCAAACCATATATTAACTATTGGGAATGAGAGTGTTGACTGGATTTCTGCTGTGCACTAAATTTCCCTGGGTGACTCCGATGAATTAGACACATGTCCCCGGGGCCCAAGCTGTTCCCAGCTTGTAACTTACACGGTATATGGATCCAATGGAAGAAAGGGTGTCAGGTAAGGTCTGCAGGGAGTGTCCGCCCTACATAAACACACCGGGAAGCATGCTGTTGACAAATCCAAACCAAGTGTCACTAAGGGCCGGGTTATGAAGTAATGGGCAGGGGGGCAATTGGCAGATTATGAGGAGTTTAGAGGGAGCTGGGCATGACGGTTTCGCTACTTGCCTTCCCTTAATTTAAAGCCTCATCATGACTCGTCTGTCGTGACCCTGGTCATGTGTGCTGATGATTAAGGAATTACTGGCAACACAATACAGACTCCATTACAAGTGAGCCACACTAAACAGATGAACCAGTACGTGTAATAACCCCTGTAATAATCTCCATTACAGATGAATCAATAACTCGCATAATCTCTATTTTGTTGATTGATTTCATAGGATTTATCTACTTTTTAAAAATTCTATTTGCCTCAATATTTAACCATTTCTTTCTTGTTTCAGCATGAGAAACTGCTGTCCACTTCCTAGATCCAAACATAAATCAACTTGCTCTATTTTTTCCCATTTTACTTCAAGATTGAGAGCTTTTTGAACCCTCCCCCCTTCCTTACTAAATTTTTAAGTGGCTTGTTTAAAAGAAACCAGCAAACTATAAAAGACCCTTTAAACTTCTAGGACATCAGTCCACTTTTCCAGGAGAGCATTTTGAAGAGATGGGGCATATAAAGTAGAAACATTCAGATTAAATTTCCTTTGAAATCCATGGGTTTTTAAATTAAGGGAAAGTGATTGGCAAAACATGTTTTGGTTTTTGCCGAAACTGAAATGTTTGAAAAATAGTTCAAGATGTTCTTCCACACCCCAACCACATCCATCTGGGACCATCCATCTCTCGTTTAAATCTATTTTTATACATCCACTATGCAAAGAACACAGTTCCTCAATACAACTTGAAGGCTACCACATTTTTCTAAGGGAGAGGAACATGTTGGAATCTAAAGGCTGTACAGTCTTGTAGAAGAAGAAAGTTCTAGACTAGATGATTGTGAAAAGGCAATTAGTTCCATTCAATTTTGAATCGGGTTGGGACAATAAAAAAATAGAA